>CAKNXH010059475.1:215360-250487 GCA_932178445.1 Andricus quercusramuli
CTGGCCCGAATTTTCACCTCATATCTAAAGTCGGAAGAACCTATTCCAAAGTGGTTGGTGGAAGGGTGCACAGTAGGGTGGTCCAGAAATGCATTAAAAATTTTTTTTTCGAATTTTTATCGGGACACCCCCCAAATTTGTACGAATCCGCACAAAAATAAATACGTTTTTTTTTGTTTTGAAAAAAATTATATTTAGGGGTGGCGCAAGCCCCATGAAGTTTAACATGTATTTCCCATAAGAAAAAAATACGTTTTTGTAAATCTTATTCAGAATCCTCAATATTATCTCAATCGAGTTGAAACTCAACATTTCTCTTCACAATTAGCCATAGAATACGAATAAAATATCACTTTTCAAAAACCAACACCATAAGTCTGTTTTATAGGCTCCGAAAGAAACCCCATAAGTGAAAAAATGGGTTTTGCGAGTTTTTGGCGCTAATTATGATTTTTTTGCGTTTTTTTTTTAATGCGGATTGTTTGTAATACATAAAATATGACTTTATACTGAAAATTATATATTTTCATGAATTGTTCAAACAATTTATTATTGTTTTTAGCAATTTTCTCATAGAATGTAGTTAGAAAGACGCGGTTTTTTCACAAATTTTCCATTTGCTGTCCAATTTTCAATTAGAGGGAAGTGATATTTCATCAATGTTAACAATAGTGATTGTTCAAACAATTTATTATAATTATAAATAATATTATATTTGGATAATGCTAGAAAGATGCGGATTTTCTTTTAGTTTCTGGCTTTTTGTCCAATTTTCATCTGTAGTGAAGTAATAATAAATTCAAGTCAAAAAAATAATTGTTTAAACAATTTATTATAGTTATTAATAATATTATATTTGAATAATGCCGAAAAGATGCGGTTTTTTTTTAATTTCTGGTTTTTTGTCCACTTTTCATTCAGAGTAAAGTAATAATGAATTCA
Source organism: Andricus quercusramuli (assembly GCA_932178445.1). Lineage (NCBI taxonomy): Eukaryota > Metazoa > Arthropoda > Insecta > Hymenoptera > Cynipidae > Andricus > Andricus quercusramuli. Next base: position 216,303 of record CAKNXH010059475.1, read on the forward strand.
AGTGAACAAAATAATTGTTTAAACAATTTATTATACTTATTAATAATACTATAATTGAATAATGCTAGAAAGATGCGGGTTTTTTTTAAATTTCTGGCTTTTTGTTTAATTTTCATTTGGAGTGAAGTAATAATGAATTCAAGTTAACAAAATAATTGTTTGAACAATTAATTTTTATTATTAATAATATTATATTTGAATAATGCTGAAAAAATGCGTTTTTTTTTAATTTCTGAATTTTTGGTACACTTTTCATTCGGAGTGAAGTAATAATGAATTCAAGTTAACAAAATAATTGTTTGAACAATTTATCATACTTATTAATAACATTATAATTGAATGTTAGAAAGATGCGTTTTTTTTTTTAATTTCTGGCTTTTTGTTTATATTCCATTTGCAATGAATTAATAATGAATTAAAGTTAACGAAATAATTGTGTAAACAATTTATTATCATTGTTGATAATATTCTCTTTGCTTAATTGGTAGAATGTTGCGTTTTTTTCTGAAATTTTCAACTGTTTGTTTATTTTTCATTAGGCGTGACTTAATAATTAATTATATTGAGCAAAAATAACTGTTCAAACAAATTATTATTGTTTATGACTATCTTCATCTATATCAATTGCGCCTGATAGTTGCGATTTTTCGGGTATGTTTACTTTTCTGTCCTTCTTTCACTTAGTGAGGTAATAATTAATTAAAGTCAACAAAAAAGTTGTTTGAACAATTTAATATTGATTTCTGCCTTTCGTGTAAAATAGCTTTTTTTCTTTAAATCAATTTTTTTGAGCATTGCGAAAAGAGCAAAAATAATTCACTTAAAACAACAATACCTTTCGGAAAATCATTTTTGTTGTGGCTGACTTATTACTTGTTCATAAATAAAAAGGCGATGCAAAGTGAAAGATTTTAGAAAAAACCGCCACTTTCTAGCACTTATCTAAGAAAAGTTAGTTATGAACAATATTAAATTGTTTGAACAACTTTTTTGTTGACTTTAATTAATTATTACCTCACTAAGTGAAAAAAGGACATAAAGGTGAAAATTGCCGGAAAACCGAAACTATCAGGCGCAATTGATATAGATGGAGATAGTCATAAACAATAATAATTTGTTTGAACAGTTATTTTTGCTAAATCTAATTAATTATCAAGACACGCCTAATAGAAAATAGACAAACAGTGGAAAATTTCAGAATAAACCGCAACATTATACCAATTAAGCAAAGAGAATACTATCAACAATGATAATAAATTGTTTAAATAATTATTTTGTTAACTTGAATTCATTATCACTTCACTCCAAGTGGAAATTGGGCAAGAAGCCAGGAATAAAAAAAACGCATCTTTCTAGCATTATTCAAATATAGTATTATTAATTATTATGATAAATTGTTGAAAAAATAATTTTGTTAACTTAAATTCATTATTACTTCACTCCAAATGGAAATTGGACAAAAAGCCAGCAATTAAAAAAAACGCAGCTTTCTAGCATTATTCAAATATAATATTATTAATTATTATATTAAATTGTTTAAAAAATTATTTTTTAACTTAAATTCGTTATTACTTCACTCCAAATGAAAATTGGACAAGAAGCCAGAAATTTAAAAAAAAACCCTCTTTCTAGCATTATTCGAATATAATATTATTAATCATTATAATAAATTGTTTAAACAATCACTATTGTTAACATTGATGAACTATCACTTTCCTCTAATTAAAAATTGGACAACAAATGGAAAATATGTGAAAAAAACCGCGTCTTTCTATCTCCATTCTATGATAAAATTGCTAAAAACAATAATAAGTTGTTTAAACAATTCATGAAAATATATAGTATTCAGTATAAAGTCATATTTTATGTATTAGAAACAATTCGCATTAAAAAAACCGCAAAAAAATCTTAATTAGCGCCAAAAAATCGCAAAACCCATTTTTTCACTTATGGGGTTTCTTTGGGACCCTATAAAACAGACTTATGGGGGTGATATTTGAAAAGTGATATTTTATTCGTATTCTATGGCTAATTGTGAAGAGAAATGTTGATTTTCAACTCGATTGAGATAATATTGAGGATTCTGAATAAGATTTACAAAAACGTATTTTTTTCTTATGCGAAATACATTTTAAACTTCATGGGACTTGCACCACCCCTAAATATCATTTTTTTTTTCAAAACAAAAAAAAACACATTAATTTTTGTGCGGATTCGAACAAATTTGAGGGGTGTCCCCATAAAAATTCGAAAAAAAATTTTTTGGACCACCCTAGTGCACAGTGCTCCTGCCGAAGACGGGCAACTTAGCTGACCCCAAGAATTACAGGCCAATAACTTGTCTGAACACACTGTATAAGATCTTCACAGCTATCCTAAATGATAGGATTGTTCAGACAATTGGACCTGTTTGCCGAGAGATGTATCAACAACGCGGCTCGAAGAAAGGCGTAGCAGGATGTCGGGAGAACCTGCTCATCGATAGATATGTCTGTAAGGACGCAGCATCCTATGGCCTGGATTGATTACCGAAAAGCTATTGATTCAACCTCCCATAGACTCATCATCTATCTGCTAAAAAGCTAAAAGGTTCATCCATACATCGTGAGGTGCATACAGAGATTAATGCCGCTTTGGAAAACCAGATTTACTATCTGATCTGGAAAACACCGTGTGATCACTAACAGTGTCGTGTGTTTCAGGGCGACACCATGAGCCCTCTTTTCTTTTGCCTCACATTATTGCCACTATCTCTCGCACTTCGCCATACCGAAGAGTACCCCTGTGGCAAACCTGGAAACCGAAAGCATAAGGTCACTCATGTATTTTACATGGACGATTTTAAGATCTATGCTAGAAATCAAGAAAAACTAGATCTAGCTCTAAAAATTGTCAAAGAGTACACTCAAGAGATTGGAATGGAGATCGGGTTAGACAATGCGCCAAGGTTAATTTGAAGAAAGGAAAACTTAACGGCATCCCAGAAGATCCTTAGCTCGTTGACAGAAGCGCTATACGACACCTTTGCGCTGGAGACACCCATACATACCTGGGCTTGCCAGAGCCGCATTCAGCACGTGACATACATAAAGGATACTCTCTGATCCAGATACAAACGTCTCATCCGCCAGATATGGTCTTTCGAACTGTCGGCGAGGAACAAAGTATCTGCGACGAACATGCTTGCCGTCCCAGTAGTACTCTAATCATTTTGAGTAGTTCCATGAACGAAGGACGAGCTCAGATCCCGCGATATCAGATCCCGAAAGGTTATGCATATGAACGAAAGCATGCACCTTACGTCTTCTGTTCCACGACTTTACATCTCATGCCGTCAACGTGGTCGTGGAATACTGAATCTTGAATATCTTCACAACAGGATTATTCTGGGTACAGCACATATTGTCACAAATGGACAAGACCCTCTTCTTAAAATGGTCAGGAAACACGAAGAAGCTGGCAAAGGGGCGTTTCTGTACAAAGCAGCGGAGGAGGCTGCTGAAACACTCGGCCTTGACTTCAATATCAGGGGTGAGCAAAATGCATCAAATCTTATCAATCTTGAATACTCACTCCTGAAGGCCCCGATTTAGAAAGCACATGAGAAAAACTTCCGCGAACAGCTCCTCGACAAGAGGATGCACGGCATCTTACACAGAAATGTGGAAGATCAGTCGATGTCGTATGAGCTGACGTTTGCTTTACTTAGATCACCCGGATTGAAGTCGGGCACGGAGGGCTTCATTTTTGCATGTCAAGATGGTGTCGTTTCCACTCTAACATGCCGTCGCCACATTTTGAGCCAAGACATTTCCGATGACAGCGGCAGAGCATGTCATGAACACCCTGAGCATCTAGGACACATACTATCTAGTTGTCCAACTCATGCGGGAACAACCTACATCCAAAGGCACAATGCTAGAGTGCTTTATTACCATCTCTGTCACTCTTACGGCATTAGCCCAAATACCTCTCCGCTAAACGCTCCTAGAGAAATAGAGTCAATTGTCGAAAATGAGAAGTGCCGCATATACTAGAACTTCATATTCTCGATAACTTTTTCTGTTGCGCACTCGAGAACTGACATACTTCTTCTTGACATCGAGAAACGAACCATGTTTGTTATCTAAATTTCGGCACCAGCTGCCAGAAACGTCACAGCGAATGAGAAAGAAAAGAAAGAGGGGTATAAAGACCTTATAAGGGAGTTGCGACGGTTATACCCGGAATATTCTGTTAAGCTAATCGTCCTGATCATCGACGCTCTTGGAGGTGCCATGGTTTCACTTGCTAATAGTCTGAAAAGCATCCCTGCGTGTCAACAAAATTCTGAGACACTTGCGGCGAAAATGCAGAAATGCAGAAATGGTTGAACTGGAACCAAAGTAGTGAAGGTTCGAATTAAAAAAACCGATTTTTAACCAAAAATGAAATAGTTAAATTTTCAGTTAGACAAATTGCTGTTCAACAAAAATAAAAACAGTTTTTAACAAAGCAGTTAAATTTTCAGTGACCGAAATTAATTTTCAACTATAAAGATGAATCTTCAACAAAAAACCAAATAAAAATATTTTTAACCAAATAGTTGCATTTTCAACCAAAAAAAAGATTAAATTTCTATCAAAAGAGACGATATTTTTAACCAAAAAGACAAATTCTCTCAGGAACAAAAGAATTTCGAATTAAAATTTAAAAGTTTTCAATTTATTATCTTTGACAGTCTTTTAAATAGACTCTTATAGAAATTCCCTAACTTTTACAAGATTTATTCAAAAATCCCTCATTTTTCCCTGACTTTCCCTAACTTGGTTCTAAAGATCACAGAAAACGCTTGCAATCTTGTTTAAGGTCATGTGACACAGCCAAATACCTACATTACCGACCTCACTTTTTCATTTTCCAAATTTTTTTTTTTTAATCTAAGAACTTTTTTTGTAAATAAAATATCGGGCTGAAACTTTGGAAAATGTACGAGAAGACAATAAACTACGTTTACGTACTTAATTCGATGAGGAATTTCGCAAAAAATTATTCTCGAAGAAATTAAAACTGGATGCATTTTTTGAACCTAAGAAATTTTTTTATAAGTGAAATGTCAACAACGCTTGCCAGTTCGGTCGGTATTCGCGATGAGCACGAAAATGCGAAGTATGGCGGCCACTGATCGAGTGCAATAGCTATTTCAATACTTACATAATTCAACATTGAAACAACATATTTCACTCAACTTTTATGCTGGACACAACTTTCAAAAAATATTATTGTAAGAACACCGCATCATCAATCTTTGACAGCGTGGACCCCATATTTCAGATGTAGACGAGCCAGCTGATAGAGCCTCGATTAGTGGCCGCCAGACTGCGCATTGTCGTGCCCATCGCAAATACCGACCAAACTGGCAAGCGGAACCGGAGTGGACACTTAGTTGGAATTTTTATTTTTGCATATTTTATGCTCAAATAATATACATAAACGTACTTCACTGTCGGCTCTTGCATTTCTCAAAGTTTGAAGCCGATATTTTACTTATAAAAAAAGTTCTTAGGTTCAAAAAATGCACCCAGTTTTAATTTCTTCAAAAATAATTTTTTGCGAAGTTCTTCCTCGAATAAGGTACGTAAACGTAGTTCATTGTCTTATCATACATTTTCCTTACGATTGTTTAATGTATGATCTGAAAAAGGCTACTTGAACTAAGGAATTGAAAAAATTCAAGGATCTTGTTTGTCAGCAATTTTTTTTATGATAAACTAAAATTATGAAACAAATAAATTTTTTAATTCAAAATGGCTTTGCATTTTTATTTGGTAAAGATCTCTACTATGTTACAATTTTAATTTTTTCACTGTTAGATTTGATGAAACTTCAGTTAACTTTTCATGTCAACAAGTATCTGAAATATCCACTCTAAATTCAATGAAGCTTCAATCCCGAGAGGATGGGGTTTGGTTTACAGTGGTGCCAACTTTGTTCACTATTGAAAATTCACTTACCTTCTTGCATGAATTCAAAGCAGAAGAGATTGGTAATTCCAATGGATGTTTTCATCAATGTAATTTATTTTCCAACAAAAATTTCAATCATGTAAATTAATTTACAAACAGTATAAACGCCCCAGAGTTGGAATAAAACTCGCAGAAGCTGCGTATCAAGTGGTAAATATCCATACTCCTCATATCAGTCTATACGTACCTGAAACAAAAAATCACGTTTTTTAAATAATTTCTATTTGAATTCGATTTTTGTTGCAAACCAAAACGTCCAAACTATTTACTTCGAATCAAATGCCCTGTGACATCTGCTAAAGGGAAAAATGGAAGGTCTTCATAACAATATTAGTGCCGTTTGGCTTGGTTTTCACTAACTTTATTGAAACAATACTTTATTATGTAAAATTTACCCGGGGAATACGAATTTTATGGCCCCAATCACTTTCAATAAAACCTTGCTGCATATTTTTTATTTTGTTTGAATTACTTTTCTTTTAAATCCGATTTCGCAAAATTTCCCGATTTAGTTTAATCAACTACATTTTTTTTGGCACTTTGAACAGTCCATTTTCCAAAAAATATTAAAAACCGAGAAATCTCGAAAAATAAAATTCTTGTCATTGTGGAATTCCCCAAAAAACTAATATTCTGAATAGCAAATTCCCGAAATAATAAAATTGCCGATAATTTTAAACTCCTGCCAGTTTATAATATTACCAAAATTTCGAATTTGCGATAATAGTTAATTCCCGGAAAAATGAATAAAATAATAGTGCCGAATTTCCAAAATTTCCAATGTGGAAAAAATACCGACAAAATAATGATCGAAACAGAACTTTCCCGGAAAATGAAAATTGCCAAAAGAAAATAAAATAACCAAAAATATTTTTTTTCTCGAAATTTCAAATTTCCAAAATTAGTGAATTACCTAACTTTTCAATTCCCAAATATAGTAAATTATCAAGATTAGTATTAAATCTTAGTTTTCCGACAATTCTTATTAGTTGGGAAACTTCTGTTTCGGCAATTATTATTTTTGTATTCTCCACATTCAGGACTTCAAAAATAATATAAACAATATTATTTGAACAGGCATTTAACTCGCTTTTTTCCTCATGAAACTAAATATTAATCCTTAATTAAAAAATACTAATCTTTTCCTGAAAAATTAAAAAAAAATGAATTTCTTAAATTACGGAAACGCTCACTGTTTTCAATTTTTTTGAAAAAGGAGTCTCTGCAGTATTAAAACAAAATAAACCAATAAACTCGAAACGGGCCATTCATTTTTAGGAAATTTTATCCACCAAACTGAGTAGAATTGAGTGACTTTAAAAGAAATCAAGTGAATTCAAAAGATTCGAAATAATTTTGAAGAATTCCAGAGCATTTTTAAAGCACTTATGAGTTAATAAGAATTCAGGGTATTTTCAAATTATTTCAAATAAATTCCAAACAAAAATTTTCAAATCTCTTTAAATATTTGAAACCTTACAAAAACCCTCACTTCTTATGAATAAATTCATTGAAATCCATTAAAATCCCGAAAGATTTTATGAAATCTGACAATATTTCCCGAAAAACTGGAATACTGCTTAAAATAACTTGAGAGCTTTTAAGATCCGTTAAAATAATTGAAATACTCGACAATCTTCTAAAATCCCTTGGATAATGAAATTGTCCTGTAAAATCTTTCCATATCTTTAAAATTCCGTCATATTTCCGAAGTCAATCAAAAAATTCTTGAATTCATACAAAATACCCTAAAATATCCCAATTCCTTTAAAATCTTTGAGAATCCTTTAAAATTTTGTAAATAAATTTAAAATTTCTTTCAATTTTTTGAAATAGGCTGAAATATTTAAAAAATTTTAAAATCCCTTGAATTTTTGTTAGCTCTTGACAAGTTTGTATTGCCTTGTATTTTATTACTCTCCCTCTTACGGGTTTGAAGGCTCCGTTCCCTTTACATATTTTATAATTTCACTTAATCACTATGCCTTATGTTTATCTTAACCTATAATCGCTTCGCTCTCTTATTATTTACAAGTTCTTAAATTTATCTTACTAGCTATTACCTATTACCTAGCAAGTGCGCGAGATATTCCAGGGCTTCCGTTTCCTCTTACCATTACATCTACCACGCTCTTGCCCTCTTCCTCTTCCCCTGTACATCTCACCAACACGTGCTCCCACGATTCCCTTTCATACCCACATACCCTAAACATTATCATTTATTCAATCATCCAATATTTACACTCCATCATGCCTTCTGCCATTTTGAAACGTACGATCCTGGACCACCTCCCACTCCCTCCCCTCTTTCGGAAATCACAAGATATAAATAAATAGTAGCAATTGGTTTACAGCAACCTGTGAGTGAATTGGGTATCTACCTACCAAGTATGACTTTTCAAAACTAGAATTGGAAGGGATCAGACGCATAACGTTTTCATGCGAAAATATAACATGAAAATAAAGAGGAAAATTAAGGATTGCAAAATAACTCAAAAATATAAAATAAATAAAAAGTACATATCTAGGTACATTATAATTACGTGTGTACTTAGGCAAAACTTTTTCCAACCAGACTTCAAAGAGATCAGTCTCAAAACGTTTACATGCAGAAACATAAATATCTATTACACTACCCAACAAGATTTTGCCCCGTGGACAATGAATAGTTATTTCAGAAGTAATTTTTTGCGCTGAAACCGAATCCAACCTCAGAATCGCTCTTCCACTTCAGGTTTTTTATATATCCTAACCCAACAGTGCAAAAAACTTTGTTCTTTACCTGTTTGAGGTTATGTATCTTTTTTCGCCGAAATACCGCATTTTGAAAATTTCATATTTATAAATTTCTCAATATTCGGAAATGCATTAAGGTTCACGCGGTCATCAAACAGTCGATTGGTTTTTTTATCCACAAATCCCTGACCTACAGATCCCTAACCAACAAATCCCCAACCCATAAACCCGAAGTCTACAAATTCCTTACCAACAAAGCCCAATGCTAGAAATCCCTAAACCACAAACCCCTAACTCACAAATCCCTTACCCACATACCGAAACCTTTTTAGGTTTAGGGTTTGTGGGCTTTAATTTGGGGTTTGCCGGTTAGGAGTTTATAGGTTAGGGATTAAGGGGCTTCGGGGTTTGTGAGTAAGGGGTATTTGGCTTCGGGCTAAATACCTGTTTTTACAATGAGGAGTCAAGACAGAAAAAGGATTTAATAAAAATGTAACTAGCGCAGAATAATTTTATTATTCTTATCCTAATTAGATACATAGCTCATCTTATTATTATTATATACAGCATATATAAATCCCCTTTACTGGACAGGGCAGAAAAACAACCTTAATTATTCTTCTTCTTACATCGTGACCGCCAAGTGGCCTAACAATGTCAATCAGACAATGTCACGTAACAGGACTGACTGTGACATGACTGACGTTTTCGCCATTCACTGCAAGGTTGGCAGTCATCTAACTCGTTTAAGCTCCTTCGGAGACCTAGGTCGTGTTCATGCAGCAGCGAAGTATTGTCTCCCCATCATTTTATAATCATTTTTATTAATTACTAGTGTAAACAGGAAGTGACAGGACTGCCGGTGAATATAGAGGTACGCATAGATTTCGCACTCATTATCACTTAATTTATCGCAAAAACAAAATAATTTAATCAACAATGACTTTCCTTCAGGGTAACTTGAGCCTCACCGAAGCGAGGTGACGCAGCAGAGCACTCATACGGCCTATTTTCCAACCGCTAGGCAGTATTTCAAAGTGTGCGCTCACCCGATTCAATTCCCTGGGGACAAGACTTCTGAGTCTAATTAAAAAAAGAAAAAATAATAAATTCTTCTTTTTTGTATAATTTGGGACAGGAATACTGTAGCATATTATGGGCCTATTAGAAAGGTTGAAAAGTTGTGTGGTTATAGTAAATATATTTGCACGACGTTCACTTTTCATCACTAGGGACACGTGACAGGACTGACGATCGGGCCATACTTCATGGAATAAATCGAAAATATTCTGAACAGCAAAAAAAGACTTGTACGGGCTAAATAAAGTATCATTATTACAATAGCGGTCAAGAATCATTTTTTTAATTCAAATTACATACACAGATTATTGGCTCGGGGACACGATTTGTCCGCCGTCTTGCAAAATGGCCATAAGCGGTTCCGAGGACATGGGTTGGCAGGCAGAGGAGGTGAGTTTAGTGGGTATTACCGTTTTTTAGGTCGAGTCACACACTCAGTTCGTAGATGCATTCTCACCTCCTCTACAAAAAAAAAAAACTATCTCCGGCATCAGCCTTGCCCCTCCCTGTTTCGCCGGTCTCATTGAGATCATCAAAACTGGGGTTGTTGTTTACCTGCTGCTACCCTCTGCCGGGCCCCACTGGGCTCCTCGCAAAAAACATGCTGGCCAGCTTACCGATCTGCTGTCCCTTATTTTCTCTCTCATTTTTCAGTCCTCGGCAACTAACCTCCAAATAAGCACTTTCAAATTTCCTCTCAACCCTTTCAACCTTACAAAACAGCCCCCCCCTCTACACTAATACTCAACCCCTTCAGTACACTCACCTCCCTTACCACCTTTCGCCTCAATAACACCACGACACCCATCACCAAAACCAAAAAAGATAGCACAGAACAAAAACGCGTAATTTACCATTCGGTACCGGAAACGGAAGCCTCATGAATTTGTGGACTTTTTAAAAATACTCTGAAATATTTGAAATTCTTCGGAATTTTATGGAATCATTTAAAATTAAGTCTTCTAACAATTCCTTAAAATCTTTTCAAATGAAATTACTGAAATCAATTGAAAGTTCCTTGGAATCTCAAAATACCCTAAGATATTTCAAATCTTTTAAAGTCTTTTGAAATCCCTTCGAAGTTTTTAAAAGCTCGTGAAAATTTATAGAAATTTCATAAAAAATACCTTAAAATATCAAAAATTCCTTGAAATTGTTTGAAATCCAGTGAAATTTCTTAAACCTCTTGAAAATTTCTGGGAGTTTGAAAAATTACTCTAACATGTTTTAAATCTTTTACAAATCCATTAAGTTAATGAAATCAATTGAAAATTCATTGGAAGCATTTGAAATTCCCTAAAATATTTCAAATCATTCAGATTTGAAATACTTCTATTCTCACTTGGGGTGATAGCTAGAGAGATGATCATGAAATTAATTGAAAATTCATTAGAAACTTTTTTAATTCCCTAAAATACTACAAATCCTTCAGATTTGGAATATTTCTAGTCTAGTACAAATTCCTTGAAATCTTTTTAATTCTTTGCCAGCCCATTAAATTCATGAAATCAATTGAAAATTCCTTGGAATCTTTTTAAATTCATTAAGATATTTCGAATTCTTAAGATTCGGTCGCCTTAAATTATTTTTTTATCATTTAAAATTGGAATTTTGGAATTTTCTAAAATACTCTAAAAGAATTCAAAGGAATTCAAGAAACTTCAAAAACAGATATAGACCTGAATTCAATAGTGATTAACCTATTGGTTAATTTATTTAAAGAAAACCCAATTTTACCAAAGGGTCATTTAAAATAACAATTCAGACAGGAACGGGAGAAAAAAAGAGGATTTTTAAAGGAGATATCATCCATCTCCGTTTCTTCGACTTTTAAGGGTCTCAAGGTAGTCGAAGCGTCGGATGTATGAAATACATTAACGTTAGAAAATCACGTTCCAAAAAGGTGAAGCTCGCGAAACGGAAGCATCGTCATAAAGCCATGACAGAAACGATTTATGGCGTTACCAACTCGACGATATACTTTCATCCGAACACGTTTTTTTTATTCACGTTTCACTACTTTCAGTCAGAACTCAATGTCAGTGCGGAAGGGCATCATAATTTATTTTTAAATTAATACATAGTTATTTATGATACAAGGCCGAAGCAATGCAAAGACGAGGCCAAACTGAGTCCGATAAAGTCTGGTAAAGCTGTTCGTTAGCCAATCAGATCACAACACATCATTACTTCATAAGCTTTGGATCCTAAGTAAACCTTTCATAGGCCTAGGACTATTAATATTTTTTTTACTTATGGGTCCTCGTGAAGAGCTTTGCTCGGCGAATGTGGTTGCAGGTACAAAGTATAGATCTTCTAATAAGCTCATTAGTCAGTTTGCGTAATTACTTATGTGATTACGTGTGTATATGAAGCTCTGCACCTGTATTATTTGTTGGAGATATCGCTCAGCGATTTGGACACAAAGTATATTAGCAACATTGTTGGTTCAGTGCGAGGCAAAAGTTTCAATTTTAGAGGTTTGTAGTTTATTGTGACAAAAGTTTCAGAGAGAGAGAGAGAGACGAATAAAGTAGTTTGAAAGTGAAATTTTTGAAATAAATGCTGTCAAAAATTTTAGTTTAAAACTTATTAATTTTTATCAGGTACCCAACATGACAAACCAATTTTACAAACTTCTTTTAATTCAGTTATCCATTTGTGAACAAATTTCAGATTTATTCCTTATGTCACTAATGTGTACCCATAAGTTCGTGATGTTGGGCACATAATCAAAATGAGTAAGTTTCAAATTGAAATTTTTGCCTGTATTGATTCCAAAATCTTTACATCACGTCTTTTTCCTTCCGTACTTCTCCTAAGTGCAACGAATCCAAAAGATTGTTCCTTTTTCATAAATTAAAAATTATTTATAATTATAATCCAATATTTTCTTAATAATATACCACATTTTTTTAATTAATCTAGAGATAATTTATTTTATTTTGTGAAAGATAATATATGATAGAATCATCGGATTGATCCAATGAAACGAAAATTCTGGGGATTGTGGTTGGCAAATGATTCTACCCCTTTTGATTTAATCCATGTGGGACACTACATCTATAGATCGAGCAATAGTCAGACGCGCCTCTCGTCCAGCAACGAGTCGAAAATCTGCTAATGACGTCTGCTAAAAAAACTCCACTATTTATTACGACCCATGATCCAATTGGCCGACAGGGCGTATCGATTCTCCAAACTCGAGGAAAAGAAGATTTTTTTATGGTTTTTATCGTCGTAGATCATTTAAGCATGCTGAATTTATTACGTGATAGTTTGTTTTAATTTAAAATAACCAGCTAAGACTTCTTTTTCGTGCAATTAGGATAGCTGCAAAACTTCATTTTCAAAATTCCCTAATTCTCGCGTGACCAATTTTTCTTTTTCTCCACAAAAGTATTCAATTTGTAATAAAAGTGCTAAATTTTCAACCTAAAAAGATGGACTTTTCACAAAACACTTGGATTTTCAACAAAAAAAGATGAACTTTTAATCTAAAAGGATAAATGTTCTGTCCGCATAGAATGAAGTTCAACGAACCAGTTGAATTTTTTACCATAAAACATGACTTCTGAAAAAAATATTCAAATTTTTAAGAAAATAATTAAATTTTAAACAAAGTTCTTGAATTTTGAACCAAATATTAGAATTTTTTACATAAACAGAAGAATTATCAACCAAATGCTCGAATTCCCAAACAACGAAGTTTAAACTTCAAGCAAAAAAAGTTGAATTTGGGCCAGTACACGTCAGAAATATCAGGATCTGCAGGTGGTTGTTCGATTTTAATAAACATTTTAAAAGTTATAATACGATAAAAGAGGAAGTTTGGCACCGATATTTCGATATTTCTGGAAACGCTAATTGAATTTTGATCAAACTTAAAACCCTTTGCGGCATGGTGGCAATACGTATTCCTACCTGTTTTCATACTATTTTTTGCGATTTTACAGTAGTTTTTCATCGATTTAATCGACATTTTTTTAAGTTTTATGATCATAGGAAGTTTTAGTATCAAAATTTGTAGACAATATTTTCAAATCGATTCTTAATTTTTTAATAATTATAAACAAAGTCCAAAAAACCAGCCGATATTTGATAAAAATTCATTATTACCGTGAATTTTATCCGGATTTTTGTGAAAGTTAGTATACAGGAGTTTTTCGGGTTGCTGGTCAAGAGTCTGTACTCAGATTTTGAAAATTCAGAATGGCGGATCCAATATGGCGTCCAAAATTCGAAATATTTCTTGATTTTGTTGAAAATTGGTATACAGGGGTTTTTGGGGTCGCTGATCAGGAGTCTGTACACAGATTTAAAAAATTCAAAATAGCGGATCCAATATGGCGTCCAAAATCCGATATATTTTGTTATTTTGTTGAAAATTAGTGTAAAGGGGTTTATGGAGTCGCTGATTATGAATCTGAACTCAGATTTTGAAAATTTTTAATTGCCGATTACAAGATGGCGGTCAAAATTCGATATATTGTTTATTTTTTGGTTGAAAGTTGATATACAGGTGTTTCTGAGATGCTGATGACGAATCTAAACAATACAGTGACCTCTAGCTTCATATGACGAATTGCATATCTTCAAAACAGTTGCTGTTTTTTGTATATTTTTATTTTTTAATGTTTTTGGTATTTTTGTTTTTTGATTTTTTTATACTTTTACTTTTTTAATTCTGCAACTTCCTGATTCGTGTCATGACGTTCATGAATGATACTTCAAAAAACAATTCCTGTCTGGTTGTAAGCATAATGGTACGTTGCATGTGCTACATGACCATTTAGTTCGTATCTCTTTTGTTTTTGTGCTGCAAAGAGCGCATCGTCTGCAACCATCAATGGATGTTGGCATATGATACCAATTTTCAACAAAATCAAGAAATATTTCAAATTTTGGACGCCATATTGGATCCGCCATTTTGAATTTTTAGAATCTGAGTACAGACTCTTGATCAGCGACCCCAAAACCCCTGTATACCAATTTTCAACAGAATCAAGAAATATTTCAAATTTTGGACGCCATATTGTATCCGACATTTTGAATTTTCAAAATATGAGTACAGACTCTTGATCAGCGACCCCAAAAACCTCAGTATACCAATTTTCAACAGAATCAAGAAATATTTTTAATTTTGGACGCCATATTGGATCCACCATTTTGAATTTTCAAAATCTGTGTACAGACTCTTGAGCAGCGACCCCAAAAACCCCTGTATACCAATTTTCATAAAAACATGTTTCTCTGAAAAATGTATACCGCAAAGGGTTAAACATGTTAGAGAATAATTGCTATATTTTAAGAATATAATACAATGAATGAAGAAAAAATTATTTTGCACAGAAAAATGTAGAAAAAAATTTGATTCAATTTTTCGTGAATTACTCCCCTTTTAATTTTTTTAAATATCGATACAATGATTCCTTGTGAAATCACCTTTCTTCTCAAACAAAAAATCATGGAGACTCTTATAGGTCCCATGATATCATCATTTTAGTGAGACCGTGCCCCGGTGTCAGTGTCGCGGCCCGCGAGCAGTGGACGCTCTTTTGTTTTCAGTATTACACTACTGTTTCACCGCACCGTAGTGAAGAGGTGGCACAAGGTCTCGCTAAAATTACGATATCTTGGGAGCTATAAGAGTCTCCATGATTTTTTAAAAGAAAGGTGATTTCACAAGGAATCATTATGTCGATATTTAAAAAAAAATTAGAGGGGAGTAATTTACGAAAAATTAATAAAAATTTGTTTTGCCTTTTTCTTGCGGGAAAAATAATGTTTTTTCATAGATTGTATTACATTTTTTAAATATATCATTTTATCTCTAACATGTCTGAGTTTGATCAAAATCCAATTCGCATTTCAAGAAATGGTTGCACGCACAACAAATGTATACGTGCATGTACTGAAGTACACTGGGGTTATTATAAAAAAAAAGTGATTGTTCATTATTAAACCTTAATTTATTTAAAAAAGGATATTGAAAAATAATACAGATATGTGAATATGTGAAATGAAATAATCGCGGTCGAATTACAAAAAGGTTCAAGGTGGCAAAGCCGAATTGCTATACGTGTACCGTCTTGTACCTCTGACGCGAGTCGCGACTGACCCCCGGGTGACTAGGGAGCCCGTCTCGAGCCGTGCATTTGGGCCCTTAACGACGTTGCCAAGAAGGAAAATTCGCAGGAAAACGCACATTATGAAAATTCTGGCAACGTCGCCTTTTCGCTAGATGAGGATGTCCGCCAGATGACGATTTCCCTTTAGGTCCAGGCTTTGAACCGAGTGCTTTGAATGGCACGAAAATTATGGGGGCCAATTTACTCTTTTCAGAAAAACGTGCTTCGAGCTCTGTAGCCTGGCTTAAAGGAACAACGTCGTAAGGTAGATGTCCCAGTAATCGGGACGGTCCTAGTAATGGTGAGTTTTGAGGTGTAAACGCCAGAATTAAGTATTCTCCGCATAAAAATACAATCCTAAAATACTTTTAAGTAAGTTTGAACAATGCTTGTTGGGGAAACCAAATTAGTTTTTTTATACAAACAGTGCACATGGGTAAAAAAAATAATTTGTATTGCCGGTGGCGATGAATCACGAAACGTGGAAAATAGCTTAACATTTTGGTTAAGAAAGGCGTCTCTTTGCTTAAGCTTTTAATATGTCAAGAAATTACTTGATCGGGCCGGAAATCATTTTTTTGTGATAAAAAATAATTTTTGCTTCATAAAATTAAGTAAAATTTTAATTTAGTACCTTCTCATTCAAGAAAGATCGGTCACGATTATAAGAACATTTCAAAAGCATAATTGCTCGAGTAATCGTGACCGGCCACGAAGACTAGGACGACTCCGTCAACATTTCATTTCAATATTTCGTTACAAGTAATAATTTAATTAATTTCAAAAAGGCATGAAATGAAATCGGAGAACTGACTTGTTACTGTGAGTAGTAATCGTAATATAAATTAGTGCTTAAAACTGAAAAAAGGTGATGTAAAATATTGGCATGAGTTTAAAGATTTAATTATCACTTTTTTTGTATATTATCATTATAAAAGAATTTAAGCATTGCCGTTATTACTTATCGTGTTAAAAATTCTGATAAATATTTATCTCGACTTATTCTTTTGACCACTTTATTTCTTGTGAATAAAATATTAATTTTATTCGGCGATATTTTCAACTGAAATAAAAACTAAACATTTTAAAAGAAAATTCATTTTTATTATGATTAATTATCATAGTGTCCATCAGACGTATTACAACTATCAGAAGATTCGATTTTCAGGTTGTTTCGACGGATTTCATCTCAAAGGTCTCAATCAATATAAAACTAACAACAAATCTTTCATTTCATTGAAGTATAGTTAAAATACAAACATACACTTGAAATACATCTCTAAATTGCAAAAACTGATTTCAAGAAAACTTAACCTTTTTCAAGAAGATTGGGACAACGACTCAAGATTACTAGTACATGACAGATTTGGAAATCACGATAATTGGGACATCGGTGCTTTTTGACTTTTAATTGTTTATAAATAAAAAGTAATAAAGAGAGTAAAGAGAAAATTAGAACAGAAGAAGAGAACAAAATAAAAAACTGCTTTGAAGGAATTATGAAACTATTATATAAACAGTTGAAGGAAAGTAAAAGTACAGAGTTTGTTAGCATGAGAAACAGTAAAGGCGAAATGCTATATGATATAGACGGGATAGTAGACGCTTTAAAAGACTCTTTTAAAGAACTATTAGGAGGTGAAGATATAGCGCAACAAAACTGCGACATCGAACATAATGCACTAGAAAACCCAATTGAAAAAGTCTGTGTCACTGAGGTCAGAGATATAATTAAGAACTTGAAGAAGGGTAAGGCTGCGGGTATAGACAATATTAGCGCTGAAATGCTTAAAGACGGTGGCGAGTACATACCTGACAGGTTGTGCGAATTGATAAATTTATGTATCGAAACGGGAGAACTCCCAGACGATTGTAGAAAAGCGATTATCGTACCAATATACAAAAGAAAAGGAGATAAAAGCAACTACAGTAATTACAGAGGTATCAGCCTACTAAGTACCGTAAGTAAAATATACTCAAAAATACTTATCCGTAGGGTAATGGAAATTACAGAAGAGAAAATATGGGAAGTCCAAAGTGGATTTATGCCAGGAAGATCATGTACAGATCAGATATTTGGCCTAAGACAGGTCACAGAAAAAAGTTTGAGAGTAGGAAAGAAAGTCTTCTGTGCATTTATTGATCTAGAAAAAGCATTCGACACGGTTAATAGAAGTAAACTTTGGGAAGTCCTTAAAGAGTATGGAGTGAATGGAGGGCTCCTACAAGCAATGAAAACAATATAGACAGGTAGTAAAGCGAGTGTAAGGGTAAATGGGAAACTGAGTGACTGGTTCGATATTATGCAAGGTGTGACGCAGGGATGCGTTATGCCCTCGTGGCTATTTATCATATTCATGGATAAGTGTCTAAGAACTGCCCTCTTCGACGAAGATGGTGTAGATCTCGAAACCGTCAAGGTACATGGGTTAGCTTTCGCAGATGACAAAATTGTTATGGCAGAATCAGTCGAAGACTTGCAAAGAATGTTGAATAAACAAGCATGAAGAACATGGACCTCAAAATTAACGTGAATAAAACGAAAGTCATGGTGTTTGAGGGAAAAAGTGAGAAAACAATATGCAACATTGTCACGAATGATGAGAAATTAGAACAAGTGGACAAGTACGTATATCTAGGTAGTCTATTCACTAACGACGGACAAATAGATGGGGAATTAGATAGGCGCATAAATAAGGGTAGGCAGGTTATCGGTAGAGCAGGGTCCATCCTCGCAAATAAAAACATATCAAAAAAAGCTAAAATGGCCATACATAACTCTATTTTCGTACCGACTATACAATACGGTAGCGAGACATGGACCTGTCAAGAAAAGGACAGGAGTAAAATCAACGCGATCGGCATGAAACCTCTGCGCATAATATGCGGGAAAACACTGATGGACAAAGTACGAAACGAGACAATCCTCAAAGAATGTGGTACAGGGGAGACACTAGTTGACACATGGGAAAGAAATCAGCTAAGCTGGTTCGAACATCTTGAAAGAATGAAAGATGCACGACTGACCAAGCAAGTGTATAAAGGTAAAGTAAATGGCAGAATGCACAGAGATAGACCGCCGAAAGAATGGTTAAAATCTGTGCATGAGACGCTAATACGAAGAGACATAAGAAGCCATAGAAATACAAGAGCCTGCATGAAAAAAATGCATGGACGTGAATGAAGCTAGAGTAGTATGCCAGGACAGAAATGTGTGGCGACAAATAGTTTTTAAACAGAGTGACAATAGAGTGAATGATGCCTGAAACAAAGACCTCGGATACTAATGGGCCCAAGTGGGGAACCATACATAACAATTTTGTGAGGCTCCTCACTTGGGGTGAGCGCTAGAGAGATTGATCAGCAACCTGGTTCGGAGCAGTGTTGCAGAGTGAACGTGTCATTTATATAAATAACACGAGAATTCCAGATCAATCTAAAACATCTATTCCTAACACCTATATACCCATCTACCCCATACCCATATACCGATCTACCTCATACCTATATACCTATTTCACTACTTTCCTACCGAGCAAGTCACGCCTACCCCGAAAGGGAAATGGATTAATGGTATAATAATAATAATAATAGTAATAATAATTTCCCCATCATGCACTTGACTGCAACCCAGTCCGTGAATGATGGGGTAAAAACCAGGCTTTGCCCAATACGTCAAGGCACACGCTCTTATCAGATCACTTGATTGCATTATAATAATGCGTCCGTGACTGATAATACATACCGGGGCAAGCCCGTGCATAATTTTCAAACAAACAAAAAATCCAACTCTAACCAACAATGCCTTCGACATATTGGGCTACCTGAGAGAAAAATGAGTTTCCTCATTTTTTGAATAATAATGATTTTCCCTGCTTGGCGACGATAGAAGTAACGATACTTCGGTACGTCTGAGTAAGACACGCGAGCGTATTGCACAGCTTCAGTTCAAAATTGAAACGGCGAGACGGCATGCATCAAATGTTCAGTGTGTGATTAGCTCAGCTTATAGAGAAAAATGACAACTGTGCACGTCGAAATTTAGACGTGCACAGATGGACTCCTGTGCACTTTAACGTGCACAGATGTCACTTTCCTAACTGTACACGTGCACAGTTGTCACTTGCCCAACTGTGCACGTGCACAGATGTCCCTTGCCCAACTGTGCACGTGCACAGATGTCACTTGCCCAACTGTGCACTTGCACAGATGTTACTTGCCCAACTGTGCACGTTTATGTCCTTACGTAAGGGTTTATACGAGGGTGATCCTTTGTATCTACGTATGATAAATTTTCAACAGTTAAAATTATTCAATCCTGGTGGAATGGAGCGTATTAACTTTCTTAAAGTTTGTTTTAAAATATTTCAAATATTATTTTGATGAAATTATTCCTTTCAAATTATTGAAAATATGTGAAAATCTCTTTTCGTTCGACCCCCTCAAAAACGCGCCATTGCATGCACGTGAAGCAGGCGTAATGTGGCCACTTCCAGCCCAGTGACGTTCGGACATGCGCACTCCGCCACCGGGCTGACATGAAACTTTGCGCCCGCTATATAAAACTTTCGGCCCGCTACACATACAAATACAGTACAGTGTGTGCCAAGGGCGTACGGCTATTTTGACTCGTCAAAATAGCCTTCTTTACGCCCTCGATACACAATGTACTATTTTGAATTTACTTTTCAATAGTTTCATCTTATTAAGCTTCTTTGAGTCTTCCAGTGGGTATAGAGACATCTGATGTCCTTTGAACGTCCTAATGACCACTAACTACCGTGCCTACTTGGTAGGTATTTATTTTTTTCTAGTTACTTATCTGTCTTTGATTTGACCAAATCGTTTATTTCTTTTATGCCTTTTTTTATGACTTCACAAAAAATAAACTGGAAAAGAAATTATTAAAAATACTTTTAATGAGTGTTTTACTGTTGTTTATGTGGCGATGTATAATGACAGGTTACACATTTTTCTTGGTCATTGGTTAGAGAAATCTCAAGGTTTATTTATTTGGGTGGTTCACATGTTTTTCTTCAAATTTTCTTGGTCTCGCTCGCCATATTCATTCAAACACAAAAAAGTAAGCACGTATTTTTCTCATTTTAAAATCAATTGATTTTTAGAGGTTGTTCAAAGCCTATGAATGTTCACGTGTATTTCCTCTGGAAAAAGGCCTTTTTGAAAATTTGCGATAGAATCGTTAATATTAAATTATCTTGCTGAACCTGGCACGATTTTCTTGAAAATTTTCTGCTAAATACTTCATAAGTGGAAAAATGAAGTGTTATGTCCCGCAAGAAAAAAAGTTCCCTTCCTCAAGCATGGGTGAAAAATAGTGCAAAATTTTTTGAAGTTCGACAGATTCCAGAGTTTAACTTCCATAAAAACAACTATAAAACCTTACAAATTCTCTCTATTTATCTTATCTCATAAATTGGCCTAGTTTTAAGTGCTTTTTCGTACAAAAATTCATAATTGGTTCCGCATATAAAAACTGTACGTATCACTCCAAAGGTAAGATTCATAAATCTATTAAAATTTGTTAAATTGATATTTCCTAGTTGAATAATAATATTTTGCAGCCCAAAATTCGACTGTTAAACGATAAACTTTCTAAGACTATAGCCAGAAAGCGTTCAATTATAAAGAACAAATGGGAGAAAGAATTCGGAAATGTGCAAAAGTTTGAATATCCCGCGAGCCTCACTTTCGACGAATTCATAGAATTCAAGGAATTCACAGATTTCCGTGAATTCGTAGTGAATTCGATGGATGCATTAAAATCGTTGAATTCTCTGAATTCCTTTAACTCTCTGAATTACTCCAATTCTCCGAATTCCTTGACTTCTTCTAATTCCTTGAATTCTCTGAATTCCTAGAATTCTCTGAATTCCTTGAGTGACATATGTGCACGTGCACAGATGGGAAAGAGACATCTGTGCACGTGCACAGTTGGACAAGGGACATCCGTGCACGTGCACAGTTGGGCAAGTGACATCTGTGCACGTGCACATTTGGGCAAGGGACATCTGTGCACGTGCACAGTTGGGCAAGGGACATCTGTGCACGTGCACAGTTGGGCAAGTGACAACTGTGCACGTCGAAATTTCGACATGCACAGATGGGCTCCTGTGGTCTTGGACGTGCACAGATGGACGTGCACAGTTGTCCGTCCGGCCATCGACGTGCACAGTTGGGCACGTGCAAAGTTGCTACGTGCAAAGTTGTCCGTCACCAAATTCTTAGTAAAAAATATAATATTTGATATTTCAACAAACCGAAAAATCAATTTTCAGAAAAATAGGTAAATTTTCAACCTGAAAGTTGAATTTTCAACAAAATATTTAAATTTTCAATAAAATAATAGAATTCTTAACCAAATAGTTGGATTTTCAACCTAAAAAGGTGAATTCTCAATAAAAAATGTACCAGTTCATATTTCAACCGAAAAAGATAAAATTTCTACCAGAAGCGATGCATTTTAAGACCAAAAAGACCAATTTTCCACCAAGAATATGAATTTTCCACCAAAAAAGATAAATTTCAACAAAATGCGTAAATCGTCAAACAAATAAATGAATTTTCAACTAAAAAAGATACATTTTCAACAAAAAATAAAAAAGTTAAATTTTCAGTAACAAAAAATTAACAACAAAAAATATGCCCGCTGCGCGGACACATTCCCATTGCACGCGGCTCACAAGTTCGAGCGCGCCTAGGGCGCGCGACTGATGTTTCTCGCGCTTCGCGCTCGATAATGTATTTACCGCGCGCTACGCGCTCGGTCTTTGTATTTCCCACACATTTATGCACCGACCTTTTAAAATTAAAGGTTAAATCGTCAACAACACTGTAATTTGATGATTGTGAATTCTCTTTCGTTAAAGCTTCTGCTTCTCGATCTGGTACTGCTTATTCAGATATTAGAAAATAATGTACAAATTTTATTTTTCATGATGACTTTAATATTTTCTCCTTACTTTGCACTAATTTTTATTCTCAGCTGCCCTGAAAATGCGCCCAGTTTGAGCGCGCAAATCAAAAACTGTGATTCAAACCCCCCATAAACTACAATCGTAAAGTTAAACTAAACATGTTTTTTTTCAATTTGTCTATGAAGAGGGTTCTCAAAGCACGTACAGCCTTGACGATTACATTCTCATTGCGATTCTCGCGCTTTGCGTTCAACAGCTAGGTTACACAGACGATTGCTTTTGAAAAATAATTTACTTGAATGGAATGATAATCATGGAAATAAAAAAAAAAATTTTGTCTAATATTTGCAATACTTCAAATTATAAACATTTGGAACTGTTAATACCGAATACAATAACGTCAGCTTTTTCATACTTTTTCGTCATGATCAAAATAAATAGCCCGGGAGTGGGGTGTATAATATCACATTAAGTCTTGTACTATTTATTTGAATATATATATATCTTGTTTTCGTTATTTATAGAAGTTTTATTAATTTAAAACAAGAAGGAAGGAATTCCGGTTTCAAAATAAGACGCAAGGGATAATTATCAATTATTTTTTGAAGAATGCATTATAAAAATCGTGAATATTTCAATATTTTTTCGAATTATATGACTAACTTTGTGTAATATTTTATATTTGCCGATTGTCAGTAAGTTTTTTAAAAAAATTTCAGGAGAACTAATTTGGAACAAAAAAGTCAAAGAATTCCAAGAAGGTATTAAAATCATTGGAATGTATTTTAAAAGGATCCTACCTAGTATAATTTACTTGATAATTAATATCTTATGGAACTTTTTCAATTCTTGTGCATTCGAAAGATGTCGCTATATGATGATTGATAAAACTTGTTGACATTTACTAAAAACCATAACTATAACTTATGGATCACTTCAAATTCGTAATTTTGAAAATGATCAAACTCCTTGAATTTTATTTTCATCGAAAAACGTCATGGGGACAATGTTCAAATAGATTTATTACCTATCAAAAATCTCACTTAGAATGTTTTAATTGATCAGAAAATAAGTTTTTTCTATTGTTTTAAAATTTTGAAAAACATATCATTTTTTCAATTTTCATAAAAATTGTAAAGGCCATTTGAATGATTTGCAAGTTTTCTTGTCGTGTACAAGACACTTTCACAAAAATTTCGGAAACACTTTAAAAATTTTGTTTCCAAATTTGAAAATGCTCTTACTTATTGAATTTTTATCGTATCAAACAATTTTATAAGGATAGTTTCGAAATATATTTCATATCGAGTAGAAATTTTGATTGCAATTTTTTAGTGTCTCAGAAAAATATTTCTTTTTATATTTTTTGGAAATTTTCAATATGTTGAAAAGTATATAACTTTATAAATTTTTTCGAAATTAGAAATTTCATGAGGATAATTCTCAAGACTTTCTGCCGTCTAAAAAAAAATTGGAGAAAAATTTCTGAAACTTGAAAATTTTTTTTTTTCAAATTTTGAAAATGCTCTAAACTTTTTTATTTTGGTTGGGAATATCTGGCTAACGAACTTTAACTTTATTTTAGAAACATTAAAAATGTATCAAAGGCTGACACGATTAGACAAATCCTTCAAAAGTTAGCGTGACTACAACATTCAGGTAACCATACATAAAGACAGACATACATACAGACAGACACCGAAAAAATTGCATGATTTTCGGACTCCGTGAGTGCTGAAACGTAAAGATCCGTTAAAACCCAGAGATCGGAAATTCTGACGATTACAATACACTCTCATGAATGAGAATGTAAAACTAAATTTTAGCCAGGTGGTCAAATTTCCAACCAGAGATGAATTTTTAAGGGGCTACATTTCTGGGTTTTAACGGATCTTAACGGAAATACTAAAAAATCGTTTTTAGTATTTCTTTATCTGATAGTACAACATGTCAAGCATATTCTCTTCAACTTTCGAGTCAATCGATTCTCTGGATTTCTAAGGGTTACTCTTTTTAAATATTATAGTTTTATGCAGTGTTTCCAAAAGGGTCATCCACTATTTTTTTTATATTTTTGCATATCAAATTATATGTTCTAAAATCACTAATAATACCAACATATTGTAAAGAAAAACTTTTTTTCGAATTTATATTTGAAAAAGGAAAATTTGTACACTTTTTAAATTCCTATTTCTGTCGCTCCCATTCCGCCATATTTTTGTGACGTAACACGCCGTCAAACGCTTGTAAATAAGTCGGGCGATTCACGTTTTTTTCATAAAAATGAAGACAAAAAACAGCGCTACCATTGGTGTTTTGTGCCTAAATGTAAGAACACCTTTGCCAAAAAAACCAGGAAAGTTATTTATACCTATACCCAAAGGGATATCAAGTCTTGAATTCTCAACCCATGGAGCCCAATCCAGAAGATAGTGAAACAGACTTATGTTTTAAATCTAAAAAAAAATGCTTGACATTCTCAGGGTCAGTACAGAAGTCTGTTCTGATAATTCCATGATTTTTCAGGGGTTTCCAAATCTACATACTTTCCCAAAAGATCGCATACTCATTTATCAACAATTCTTGTATATATTAATATAACGTTTCTTTAAAGTCACAATTATTATATCATATCGAGGAGTTGACTGCTCGGCTTTTCAGTGTAAATCAGATTTCAAGATTATAAATATTTCAGAAATTTCAAAAGATGTCACAAATATCTGAAAGATTTCACAAATATTTCAATAGGTTTTACAGAGGGTTCAAATATTTCAAAAGATGTCCAAAAGATTTTATAAAGATTCAGAAGATTAACAAATATTTGACCAAGATTTCGTAAAGATTTCAATGACTGCACCAAGATTTCACAAAACTTTCAAAATATTTCACGAAGATCCGAAAAGATTTCAAAGATTTCAAAATATTTCAGAAGATTTTGAATATTTCACGAAGAAAAAATTTCAATAGATGTCACAAAGTTTTAACATATTTTATAAAGATTTTATAAAGATTCTAAAGATTTTATCACGTTTCAAAAATATTTAGCTTAAATTTCACAAAGATTTTTAAAATTTCAAAGATTTTACAAAGGCTTGTATACCAGATATCATGACTGATTAACCCCTTGATTATATTATTATTAATGGTAAAGAAACAATCGTATGCACTCTTAAACTAAAAATTCGTCGTAAAGTACTGAACTAACTGTTCCATGACTTTACCAGCTCTTACAGGTCTTATAGAAATCCTGAGTTTGAAAATTGTCACGAACTTGAAAAAAATTTTTTTTCTTCAATTTTCACGTTTTCCAAGAACAATGTGCGCCGTTTCTAAAATTTGTAACTAAGGAGTGTCTACCATCGAGGGGCAACGGAAAAATAAAAATTGAAAAAAAGACGACAAGTAAGCCAAATAAAATGTATTAAAACTTTTAATATTTCGACGCCTCCATTCAATACAAGTCTATATGCTGACAGCGCCGTCTATGAGACTATATGCGAAATGGGCCGTGTATGAGACTATATGAAATTTGTACCGAGTATGAGACTATCTGCATTCTAGCAACTTTTCAGGAGAGCTGTTTGAAGTTTGAAATGTTTAAAAAAAGTCATAGGTGCACTCTAAAATAATGGAAATTGTTGCTAATTCTTACTTAACTTCTGATCTCAATGTTGCCCCTCAAATTCTATCAATGAACGAGTTTGAAATCAATAAAAAGTTGATAATAAGTAGATGACTTTTCTCAGAATGGATATAATTTTAATAATAGCTAACTAAAATGAATAAATTTGAAATATATTAATCACTGAAGTTGATGTTTGATGTATATGGATGTTTTTTAATAATTTGCCTGTATGCAAATTACTTGAAAGCTGTAGGAAATAAAGGAAAAGCAAAAAGCTTATATTCGAGGTTATGTCATTATATATAACCTCCAAATGTCACATGATATCCTTGGTGTGGATACACAATACAGGGTTGCCACCACTGCATTAAAAAACCATACCTCTTATTTAATAACATGAAAGTCTAATTCCGTCGATAATTGTATTTCGACTGTGACTTTTGAATAAGATCATATAAATGGAATTTCCTGTGTTGTGTTTTGGAAAAAAATGTACTTTTTGTATGATATTTACATTCTTTCGCATATTTTTAATTTTTCTTATTTTGTCGCCCTTGCTTCGGAATGTCTGGCATGCTATAGATCCATAATGCACGCTAAATTAAATAAAAATACTAATTTATATGTTCCTTTGTATTCCTTTAATACTTTACAGAATTGTAAAATATTTTAACAAACGATGCAGGATTGTTTACTCTATTAGAATATAATAATAACTCAAAATCGTCAAAAATGCAGATAGTCTCATACTCGATACAAATTTCATATAGTCTCATACACGGCCCATTTCGCATATAGTCTCATAGACGGCGCTGTCAGCATATAGACTTGTATTGAATGGAGGCGTCGATTTGTATTTATTGATCACAAAGTGAATAAATATTTCTTGAAATGGCACATTATTCCGTTTTTTAGAGAAGGATTATAATTGTTAGGCAATTTTTGTTATCATACTAATTAGTGCTTCAGCATTCTTAATTAGAAAAGTAGAATATCCCTACACCAGAATTTGATATAGTTTAATTATGATAAGTTCTCGAGGTTGTTTCTAAGTGAAGGTTCAACTTTGGCGCTCATCTTAATTAAGAAGGTTAAAAAGTTTAGAATTTTCAAATAATTAAATAGGGACAGAGCGGAAGTTTATAAAAATACTGCGGCCAAAAAAAAGAAATTCAAATTACTGAACCTTTTGAATTTTTTAAACTTTTTTAATCGAGTGGATTCTTATCAAACAAAGCAGCATTCAAGTATTTTTAAAATTAATTTAAATATGCCACGATTCCATTTTCGGGCTCG
Organism: Andricus quercusramuli; assembly: GCA_932178445.1. Classification (NCBI taxonomy): domain Eukaryota; kingdom Metazoa; phylum Arthropoda; class Insecta; order Hymenoptera; family Cynipidae; genus Andricus; species Andricus quercusramuli. The sequence continues at coordinate 244,114 of CAKNXH010059475.1, forward strand.
AATCCACTGTTACACTGCTTCTTGATATTTCCATGGCCTAACTCAAAATGTTAATTCTTCTGAAAAACTCTCTGTCCCAAGTCAGAAGTTCTGAAAGAGGTCATCAGGTAGATTCACAGATTCGAAGCACTGCCCTGCTGTATTATGTAAGTATATGTGTGTGTGTGTGTGTGTGTTCATTACTCGAAATCGGCCAGCGACCATCGATCGTGGTGCCTCCTGTAGAAGCCCCCAAGCGCAAGAAGAACGCTGACTCATTTTCGAGTCTTCACAGAATCGGCTCCGACCTCCAAGGCTATTTCCCCTCGACATGGAGCCCCACCTTGGTATGATACCAGCTTTTTCTGAGGGGACCTACAGTTTAAGGTGGGTTCCGAACCACCGAAGCCCCGGTAGAAGTACATAGAAAAATTTCCATTGGTGCCCGGCTCAGGGATCGAACCCCAGACCTCCTGCATGGAAGTCCGACGCGCTATCGTCTGAGCCACCGAGGCTTTTCTAAACACTTTTAATAAACACTTTTTTTTAAAAATAAAAACCAAAAATAAAAACTTTTAGTAAACACTTTTTAATATTTCTCTAACAATATATAATTTTACTATACCTTAACATTGTAAATATAGTAAGCACGCATGAAATTATCTTCTGATTTCATATTTAAAGAAGAAATGTAAATTTTCATCATTAGAACATGAACAATGAGTGAAATATGCTTTTCCTGACACAGCAAAGCCTAGAGATATTTTTTATCTGATGATGAATAAAAATGTTGCAAATAATTAACAACTACATTACCCTATTAATTTAAGAGGTATTATCTAATAAGGCTTTAACGCCGTTTTGGGGAGCAATAAATATATTCAGGTGATTCTTTTTGAAACATCTGAAAGCTGAGAGTAATGAAATATTAAAAAAAACACTTCTAATATTCATTTCAGTACAATCGAATGAAAAATCCCGGTCATTGAATCAAATTCGTGGTCTGGGAGACACTCCGCACTGAGAAGAATGTTTTGTTGGACGAACAAAAATTTATTTGTGCCGACCAAATTTTTTGGTTGCCATAGAAGTAAGAAAACCGTTTGGTTGATCCAACCAAAAATTTTGGTACACTCAACAAATTTTCTTCTGTGTGCACAACAAAAAATTTTCTTAGTTGAACAAATATGTTTTGTAGAATTAAACATATTTTTGCATGAGCAATATAATGACTTGATTGAAATGTGTTCAATTTGCGAATAATTTTCCTAATTAATCCTAATTCAATTTCATCAGGATAATCCATAATTATTGATTATAAATGAAATTATGATTACCCGAAGGACTTTGAACATTTTCTCTTCCTCTAGCGTTTACTCTTTAAACAAAGAATATTTGCTTTTATTTTGTGAAATATAAAGAAGCGATGTCGTAATCCTAAATTCTACAACCAAACCAAATTCTTTGGTACAAGTAAGAGGCGGGTTTTAGCAAAAAAAATTTAGCACTTTTTCAGTAATTTACTTTGATAAAGCGAACAAAAATTGCACCACAAAATTATTTTGTTACCGTAACTTTTTTTCTCTCTATTTATTCTCAGTAAAATCTTAAATCTATTTCACTTTCACCAATCTTTTCCTTGAGAAAATTCATCGCCTTAAAATAATTTAAGCCACAAGAGCGAATTTCGCTTCTCGTTAACAATAGGGAACCTTGATTTTTGCCGAAAAAGAATTATGATAGTGATTTTTGCGATATGTGAGATGCGCACAATGGCGACCGGCTAACACGTTCCATGAAAGCGAACTGCACCTTTTATATTTTAATATGGAAACTAAAGCTTGAATTATTGTAGAATTTCAATCATTGCACGTTCTTTCCGCAGAGATTCATTTTTATGGAAATGTTCGGATTCGCCTCAAAATCAAAAGGTATTTCTGAATGCTTACTGCTACTTTTTTTTGTTTCGACTTCACTTTCAAAAGAAATATCCTTCCCTTTCGCGAAATAATATGTGGCTTGGGAAAAAGCTTTAAATTCTCAAAAAAGACAATAAAATATAAATCTGCAAAAGGGGTTGCTGTTATTGTCGTGTGTCTGTGCTACGTATTTAAATGGCCCCAGTTTATGCAGCAATATTATGGGCTCGTTAATTCTAAATGAATATAGAATCGCTGGCTTCCACGTTATCTATCATATTTTTAACACTCTTTGAGCCAACCGGTTATCCTCGTGTGTGTCCAAAGCGTCATGATTTCTGAGCCAAAAAGAAAAAGTGTCGTATTCCTGGTATGAAACAAAGTCTCAGAGCGAAATTTCCACATGATCGGATTCATATCTACCGGATTGAATGCAAGCTTGCCGTTACATAAGCAGGATGGAGTATTTTGTTGGAACGTCTAAGCACTGATCGCGTTGAACCTGATGAAACGGGACGTAATTAATTTAATTAGCAGCTAACTTTGCCAGAGAGGGTTTATCGAAATTCATGTTTACGAATTTCATACACAAAAAAGTTAAACTCCATTTCCAGTTGAAGAAGGAAAATGCAACTAATTATGAAACATGAAAGAGGCGATGGTTAATGAAATTTTGTTGGTAAGTATTGATTTCTTCAGACCTGTAGTTAAATTAATAAAAGTAAATTATTAGTTTTATTGATCCTGAATGACCAGGACGATGTAAAGGACGATGATCACTACTTTTTCATTATTACTTTTCTGCAGCTACTTTAATATGTTGAGGACGCGAAAGTAGAGTTTAATCAACTTTCCATTATCCTTTCTTCCATCGCAAAAGATTAATTTCGAGCATCCTAGGAAGAAAGGTGCACACGTACATGGTAGGAATGGGCTATCTCGGTTCGATTATTTATGAACCGATTATTTCGAGCCTTTTAATCATTATGTATACCATTAAGCCATTTCCCTTTCGAGGTAGGCGTGACACTAATCGATTTTGATAAATCCAGTTTCGTGGGACTGCTCAAGATTTTAATAGATTTTAAGGAACTCCAACCGATTATTAGAGACTTTGAAGGATTTTACGGAATAAAAAAAATTTTCATCTACATCGAGAAATTCTTGGCGATTTCAAGAAATTCATAAGATTTCCAAATATTTCAAAGGATTTTATGTGATTCAAGAAATTCTTAGAGATTTTTAATGGATTTCGAGAGATTTCAAAGGACTTCTATGTTTTAGAATTATTTCAAGAGATTCTGGAAGATTCCAAAGAATTTCTAAAGGTTTCCCAGAATTTTTTAAGATTTCAGAAAATTTTATTGGATTTCGAGGGATCTGAAAGAGTTTCACGAAATTCCAGGAGTTTTTAAGATATTTCAAATGTTTTGAAGGGATCTTCAAAGATTACAAATGATTCTGAAGGACTTCAAGAGATTAAGAAAGATTCTCAAGGATTTCAGAATATTTTGCGGGATTTTTAAAGATTTTAGAGTATTTTACTGGATTTTGAGAGATTTTTAGAGGTTTTATTGGATTCCAAAGGATCTGAAAGGATTTCTAAAGATTTCAAAGGATTTTCAGAAATTTGAAACGAATTTTGAAGATTATAAAGAATTTCCAAATGACATCCAAAGATTTTAAAAGAACTCAAGTGATTACAAACGAATTTTAAGGATCTCAAATACCATCTTTTAAGTTTATAAATCATATTTTTTTAGAAATCACAATTCATAACTTTTTATTACCTTGAGATATGAGAGTAAGATTTCTAAATTCTCAGAGGTTAGATTGGATTTCAAGAGATTTCAAAGGACTTCTAATTTCTTAGAATGATTCTAAACTGTTTTGGTCGAAAATCCGACTGTTTTGTTTTGAGAATGCGTTTAGTTTTTCTGTACCCAGAAATACTCCTTATACAAAATTTTACTATTCTTTTATATTTAACGATTTTTGCTTCAAATAGACGGGGAAATATATATATATATATATATATATATATATACAGGGTGTCTAAAAAGTCCCGGGACGGTTGGATATTTCCTCAGGTAAAATATTTTTCAAAAAAGTGAAGGTCACTCCTGAAGTAAATTTCAACGAGGAATTCAATGGTGACCTTCTTTTGACCTTGAAGTTGACCTTCATGGCTTTTTGAAGGTCAACTTTGTTTTTGTTTAAATGGAAACCCCCTTTTTTACATCTGTAATTGATAGAGCGGAAAATTTTGAATTCAGGTACGTACCCAAGTCATAGGTCAATTGTAACGTTCAAGGTCAATTGAAGGTTATTTGAAATGAACAAAGTTTTCCAAGAGGTCAGTGCAATTCCTGAAGTAAATTTCAACGGAGAACTCATTGGTGAGCTCTGTATTGATCTTGGTGATGATCTTCAAGGTTTTTCCAAGGCTTTTTCCAAGCAGTTTACGTTTACGTTTAGCATTACCCAGGAACAACGACGTGGACGTAGTAAATTCTGTTCCCTTTGGGGTGCTTGATTAGCGTGAGTCCCCTTACCTCTCACGTTCCGGGGTGCTTGATTAGCGTGAGTCCCCTTGCCTCTCACGTTTCGGGGTGCTTGATTAGCGTGAGTCCCCTAGCCTCTCACGCTTCAGTGAAGATGTTCGAACTGAAAACCTTGAGCTTCTTGAAAAAAAGCTATGCGATTGCAAAAATGAGTTACAGCATTACGAATCATCTCCCTATCAATCAAAGTAGCCTCTTGCAGAATCCGATTCTGCAAAAGCTTTGGGGTTGCGTTGAGTACACTTTGCTCTTTAAATAACCCCAAAGAAAATAGTCGAGACGCGTCAGATCAGGAGATCTAGCAGGCCACTCGACTTCACCCCTTCTTCCAATCCACCTATGAGGGAACTGAATATCCAAATATGCTCGAACCACCCTACCGTAATGAGCCGCTGCTCCGTCCTGCTGGAACCAAATATTTTGAAAACTATCGCCTGTAATCTCCCTTATTCTTGGTACAATTTGGTTTCCGAGAAGCTCTTCATATGCTTCATATGCCTATCAATGTACCATTCAAGATACCGGCCCAAACATTGATCTTTTGTGGATATTGTGTGTGACTCTCCAAAATCCAATCAGGATTTGTGTCGGACCAATATTCACAATTTTGCCTGTTAACTTCACCTTTTGAAGTGAAAGTAGCTTCATCTGAAAATACTGTATTGTACAAGAAAAGAGGATCTCTATCAATTCTGTCCATCATAATTTCACAAAATTCAACCCGACGATCAGGATCGTCTTCATTGAGCTCTTGTACCAGATGAACTTTGTAAGGATGGAAATTAATGCTTTTTAAAATATTTCGCACGGTCTCAGGAGCAACGTCACGCCCATCACTAGCTCGACGTAAACTAAGGTGTGGGTTTTCAACAAATGCTTGGGCTATGTCCATCTGCATCTCCTCAGATCCTGCAGATTTTGGCGGACCAGTTCTCTGAAGGTCCTTGATAGATCCATGATTCATAAAGCCCCTTACAGTTCTCTCAATTGTTGATTTTGAGACAGGATTTAACCCTTCTCCATTACGAAAAGTGCGATTAAAAAGCAAATGAACTTGATCATAAGATCGAACTCGATCTCCCCAACCACGTATCATTAATACAGATACCCTCTCTCGTTCCGAAAGTTTAGCTTGCGCCATAATAATCTTTTAGCGAAAGACAGTAAGTATGTACTCGCAATACGTAAATTTAGTTTTGATTCGTAATATTCGTATGGAGATAGAAAAACCGTATAGGACTTATGGTATCGTCTTAGGTATTGACTTAGGTATTGAAAAACGGTATAGGACTTTTCGATGTAACTCTTTGGGGAGGAACAGAACTCTCACCAGAACTCGTGGAACTTTTAATGAAAAATTTCCTATAATGATTTTACAATATTCAAAACGCTGTAGCCAAGATCAATACAGAGCTAACCAATGAATTTCTCGTTGAAATTTACTTCAGGAATTACACTGACCTCTTGGAAAACGTTAATTTCAAATAACCTTAAACTGACCTTGAACGCTACAATTGACCTATGACTTGGGTACGTACCTGAACGTAGAATTTTCCGCACTATCGATTACAGATGTAAAAAAAGGGGGTTTCCATTTAAAAAACAAATTTGACCTTAAAAAAGCCATGAAGGTCAACTTCAAGGTCAAATGAAGGTCACCATTGAATTCCCCGTTGAAATTTACTTCAGGAATTGCACTGACCTCTTGGAAAACTTTGTTCATTTCAAATAACCTTTAATTGACCTTGAACTTTACAATTGACCTATGACTTGGGTACGTACCTGAACGTAGAATTTTCCGCTCTATCGATTACAGATGTAAAAAAGGGGTTTCTATTTAAAGAAACAAAGTTGACCTTCAAAAAGCCATGAAGGTCAACTTCGAGGTCAAAATGAAGGTCACCATTGAATT
>CAKNXH010059476.1:4752-22407 GCA_932178445.1 Andricus quercusramuli
CTGGGCCAGACTCTGGCTTTTCCAATTAAAACATGTTTAGCCAAAGTGAGGACGAAGTTTGGAACAGCAGTGCACCGAGTCTGGGCCGAAGTCTAGCTCTTCTTCTTTAAATATGGTTCACATACTAAAAGTAATACTGGGCCCAGTGATGCACCTTTGCTGGGCCAGACTCTGGCTTTTCCAATTAAAACATATCGAGCCAGAGTAAAGACGAAGTTTGGAACAGTAATGCGCCGCGTCTGGGCCGATCTCTAGCTTTTCTCATAAAACATGCTTTGCCGTGATAAAAGTGACACTTGGTCGAGTAATGTGCCATCACTGGGCCAAGCATCGGCGGTAGATCGACCAATTTAAATAGCCAATATAGGCAGCCAGTGCGGGCACAACACTGGGCCGATAAAAATGCCGATATTGGCGCAATAACATTAGCCGATCTTTGGCTGCCGAAATTGGACCAAGCCTGGGCCGTGTGTTCAGGTCTGGCAATTCGCAGTTATTGGGTTGGAACGGCATAGCACTCTGTTCTAGAAGACACCGGTTGATGCAAAGAGTGACTTCCTGGAGAACAGCAAACGTTGTTTCTTGTAGTATAAACGGGTGATATGTTCTGGTTTCAACTTCAGTTTCTTGAATTTGCTTCAAAGCCACTATGTAATTTCCATAAGATATAGTCATGTCTATACGGAAATTTCCACAGTCAATGCATTGTTGCTTCTCTTTAGCATCAAAGTACATTGAAATGATGTTGAAATAACTTTTGAACAATTTCCACTCATCAAGATTTGAGGCTATGCTTGCATGAGGATGACTAGCTAACAGTTTCACCGATGATGCTAACCTTCCATCTTTTTTAAATTCAGCACCCACGATGATTTGCTTTGTGAATGATGAATTCAGATTCTATGTAGTGTTGAATGTAACATTTGATTTCGAGGAGTATAAGACATGATGATGTTGATGACACTGAAAGCTTTCAGTTACTGAGCGATAAGTAGAAAACTGTACACTTTACATATTTTTTTCCACAAATTCAATGGAATTGCACTTTCCACCCAAATACACCATGCCAAGATGTCGATCTTCACTAGCTTTCTTCGTGTGCATGAACAATGTTTCATCCACTTTGAACAGTTTAGCGATTCTTTGAGGTAGCAAAACGGAGAATTTGTTTTCCATAATTACGAACGTTCTCATCCCATATTTTGTTTTAGCTTTCTTGATATCTGTGATTTCGTATTTTTTGTTAATTTCTAGATCTGTCAGCTTAATTGATGGAAGGAAGTCTTCATTGAGGGCGGTTTTGTTTAATTTGGAGAAATCCATATTTTTTCACTGCTTGTTATCTTCAAGATTTACGGTTTTTAATTCTCTTGTAAGCTTTCGAATATCTGATTGTAGATGAATCAGTTCTTTGAGTTCTTGAATATTTTTCAGAAATAGATCTATGGGGCATAATTTCTGAAGTGTACCCACCTCAAAAATGAATGTTGTCCGATCGGGCTAAAAATTGGCCTAATTGTAGTCCTATTAGATAGTGCTCCTTACACCAAAAATTAATTCATTTTGATTATTATTTATCAAAGTGGAGGGGGTACAATTTACGGGGTTTTCAAGCAAAGCCTTACTTTAAAACGTTTGTAACTTTTGTCCTGTTGCCTGAAACAAAATTTCACCTGGAATATTTCAGATGGATTTTTTCACAAACTTTCTGGTGGTGATAACTATTTTCAAAGAAGTCAAAATTTGACCCGAATTTTTGAAAATCAAAAATAAATTTGACTTTTTTTCAAATTTCGGCACTTTTTTTTCACTTCAAAATAGCTTTAAAAGAAAGCTGAGATTTTTTCCTATGAGACCTCCAATTTTCAGCGTGGCAAATTAATTCGTCTTTGAGTAATAGAACTATTCGTAAACAAGATGCCGTGATAGGGCGTGTCGCGCTATTTCCCCTACTGCGCTCAAGCCGAGGATCTTTATGCAACGCTTAGGAGCCACTTTTTAAAGTTATGTAAATTTATGTGGTAATATTATAGGTCTTTCTGTTCGATTTTTTGGCGATAGTTTCGACAGTTGTTTTCTTTGCAGGCCTCTTTTGCGGTTTCTGTTTTTTGCCATTCGAGAAGATGTCGTATTTCTCAGAGGAAGAAAACTTCCTGAGTTGAAGTTTTCCATCTTGAGTGGGAATGAAAGCGTGGTACCGTAATGTACCTGGTATCGTGACAGCTTTGCCAAATCTGGCTTTCAGTAACTCGGTAGCTAAGGCATGATTTTCTTTGCTGCTGAACAAAATTTCGGTTTCCTTACAGTTACTCTTTGCCCACTGAAACAAAGCATGGGGAGTGAGTATGTGATGTTTCGGAGAACATTGTAAGCTTGATCGTGCTGCTTGTCTCTTTATATTCGCTCCAATACCATCACATGCACCCTTACCATGAGATGTTCCTTGGAAGTGCCATTCAGCTTGGATACCAAAATCTTCTTCATGGGCTTGGAGATTAACAAAGCTACTCTTATTTTTAAAATGTTGCCCTGCACCATCAGTGGAATAGTAGATTTTCTTTGGCCTGAAATGAGTTTTCAAGTAATCTACTATTATCTTTTGATACTCGTGAACAGCCACAGTGTCATGAGCTAAGTTATCAGATATGAATGCGATGCTTACGTGCTTGAGCTCTCCATCTTTTTTATAATACTAGATCATCCGCGCGCCCGGCGCGCGGAGATCTAGTTCAGATTGAGATTTGAATATTTTAATTCAATTATAATTCGTAGTATTTTCCTTAGATTTTTAAAAGAACAATAACTGCTTTTCACTGTGCGTGTATATGTACATATAATGCTGTTGAAACACATATACTTAAATTATATAGCAAAAATTCTCTACCAGAAATGCATGAAGAATGACATTTCAAAGCTATATATATATATATATATATATATGAATACACCATTTTTTAAATATAATTATAACAATAGCCGGATCAATCAACAATAATAAAATTTTCTAATTGAGTGCATATCAAATAATTCTAAAAAATTTGTGAATTCTATTTAATTATCTAAAAATTTTTGATTACGAAAATATCTCCTGGTATACATAATTTTTTATTCTACTTTCGTTTTGAATTTTTTTACGATCAATGTAAACTTTTAATGATTGCCATGAGCGAACTCTTGAAAATGCAACATACAATTGCCCATGGTTGCAAACATCTTTTCTTAAATCGATTCCAATCACATCAAAAGTTTGGCCTTGAGACTCATTTCTAGTCATGGCAAATGCTAATTTGATGGGGAACTGTCTTCTTCTGAAAGAGAAAGGGTATGTGTTTTCACAGTTCAACGTTATTCAACTTAATTAAGCAATTTCGCCAATTTTACTTCCTGTTAAAATTTGGCATCGCAATACATGGTCATTTATATCTAGAATGAGCAATCTCGTTCCATTGCAAAGACCTTCACTTATGCACATATAACTTTTTTTACAAAAATTTTCCATCAAAATCTATTATTCAAGTTTCATATTTTAGGTAAGAGACTTGAAACAGATTTCACAATTTCTGCTTCCTCACAGAGGAAGCTTTGTAATGGTAACATTTTCCAAAAAATTTTAATTCATTTAATTAAACCTTCATCGACTCAAAAAAGTCTAATACAATGTTTTAAGCAATTGCCCGGTTGCGTGTGTGTGTGTGATGTTTGTGTGGATGCCACACTTTTTGTGAACACGATAACTTGAAAACGGTTGCAGATAAATTGATGAAATTTGGAGGGCTTATTTTCACCACTAATATCTTGAAACTGACCGAAGAATTTCTAAAAATATTTATTGCATTTTTTCTAGCACATAATAATATTGTAAAAATCGGTCTTTCATAGTAAAACTTTTTTCGTTAACATAATTGAAAGTTGATGCAAGAATATGAAAGATTCTCTGGTTCGAGACGAATCGATTGTCCTATAATATTAATACGTTTTATTTAAGAGTAAGAAAGTTATGGTCATTTATATTATATTTGAAATAGATTTTTATAAAAAATTTTTTTTCGTTCTATTAATTTAAAGTTGATGCGAGAATGGAAAAGATGTGTTGATTAGAGACGAATCGATTAACCTATAATATTGATACATTTTATTGAAGAGTTAGGAAGTTATCGTCCTTTATATTATATTTAAAATAGATTTTTATAGTAAAAATTTTTTTCGTTCTCATAATTTAAAGTTGATGTGAGAATAGAAAAGATGTTTTGATTCGAGATGAATCGATTAACTTATATTATTGACACATTTTATTGAACAGCAAGGAAGCTATGGTAATGCATAATATTTGAAAAAACGGTTCTTTATACTAAAATTTCTTTCATTAACATAATTCGAAATTCATGCAATAACGGAAAAGACTCCTTCATTCGATGCAAATCGATTGACCTATAATATTAATACACTTTACTGAAGAGTAGGGAAGTTATAGTCATTCGCAATATTTGAAACATCTATTTTAAACAGAAGAACTTTTTTCATCAACATACATCAAATTTGATGTATGAACAGAAAAGAAGCTCTGATTATAAATTTTCAAATAAAATAATTCTGACAGAGACTACAGGGATTGTAATAGTATTCTGATAGTCACCAATGTCTTCATGCCTTTTTTTCAACCTATCGGTTGAAAGATAATTTTTTAAATTGAAAACTTAACTCTTAACTTAACTTAACTTAGCATAAAACTGGGAAGTGGATAGGGTGCGACAGAATTTTCCCCTTCCCTTTTCCAGCTCGAAAAATTACCATTTTAAATACAAAATTTGATTTGTCTGATTTGACATTTTATTTTTAAACTTTTTTGTATTACTTTGTAATTTTATATTTTTTGTGAATTTCTGTTCTTAAATTGACCAAAATGAAAACTTTAGTTTGTCTATTATTTAAAAAATAAAAAATGCTTTTTCTTTTCAACCTGTCTGACTTGAATTTGTCAGAATTTCCCCTTCCCTTTTCCAGCTCGAAAAATTACCATTTCAAATACAAAATTCGATTTGTCTGGGTTTTTATTGTATTTAAAAATTTTGTGTATTATTTTGTATTTCTCGTAAACTCATATTCTTAAATTGATCAAAATGAAAACTTTAGTTTGTCTATTATATCGAAATTTACAAATGCTCCCTCTTTTTAATATGTCTGATTTGAATTTGTCAGAATTTCTTCTTTCCCTTTTCTATCTCGAAAAATTACCATTTTAAATATGAAATTTAATTTGTCTGATTTGAAATTGTATTTTCAAACTTTTTTGTATTATTTTGTAATTTTATATTTTTTTGTAAATTTTTATTCTTAAATTGACCAAAATTAAAACTTTGGTTTGTCTATCATTTAAAACATCAAAAATGCTTCCAAATATCGACCCTGGCGGACCGAACGAACGGAGCTGATACGCTACAGCGTATCCTTATAGTATCCACATCGTATCCTCTCCGTATCATGCAAGAAAAATTCATTAAAAAAGGAAGATGAACATTTCACTTATTGAAATTCGAAGTCTACGTGAAATTTTGCGTTAAAAGGTCACGGAGTAATCGCAATAGTTTTTCTGGCAACATTAAAAACTTTCAAAAAATATAATACTTATCGATAACGTGGGCTGAAGGCGACTTCAAACGCATCGTCGACGGATAAAGCCTATGAACTGCTACTGAATGACGATGCGTTTGAAGTCGCCTTCAGCGCACGTCATCGATAACTATTATATGTATTAAAAGTTTTCAATGTTGCAAGAAAAACTATTGCGATTACTCTGTGACCTTTTAACTCAAAATTTCACGTAGAATCCGAATTTCAACAAGTGAAATGTTAATCTTTTCTTTTTAATGAGTTTTTCTTGCATGATACGGAGAGGATACGATGCGGATACTATAAGGATACGCTGTAGCGTATCCGCTCCGTTCGTTCGGTCCGCCAGGGGAAATATCGAATATGACATTATTCGTTAAGAATTCATCTTTTTTGGTTGAACTACTTGATTGAGAGTTGGTTTAATAAGTTAAAAATTACTTTTTTTTTGTTGCAGATATATTATTTTAGTTCAAAATTCATATCTTTGGTTGAAAATTGAATTATTTTGTTAAAAATCCATCTTTTTGTTTTGAATATTCAACTATTTGGTTGAAAATTGAACAACTTTGTTAAAAATTAATTTTTTTGAACTCCCCTCTTTGAAAATTTAACTGTTTTAAGTACTACAAGTAGACCGCACACCATGTATTTCACCGGGCGCCATTTCGCGATCGCCTGTCCTCACTCCTCCGACAGATGAAATTCATGATGATCACGTGGTAGTTTTCGCTTTTGACCAATTACTGAGCGCCAAAAAGAACGGCCAATCACCAATCTCCAGGGAAAATCACGATCAATTAGGGAAGAGAACATAACCATCTCACTCACTCACCCTAAGTTAAATACGCATGACAAATGATTTTGAATTACTTATTATTAAGGGCACTTTCACACGATTGCAGATCAGCAAATTGCATGTAGATTGCCCACAGGAACGAAAAGGACAGACTGTTCTCCATCTCTTACACTCTTGTGGACTTTCTGCATGCAATCTACTGATATGAAATTGTGTCAAAGGTACCTGAGTCTGATGTATAATATTTTAGAAATAAAACTGGAAACATAAGAACGCAGATTTTTTTATGATTAACAATGACAAATTCTGTACAGCTTAAAAATATTTCAACTTCTAATTTTAGTCACTAAGTAAATAGTAACAAAAAACGAAACGAATGACAATTTGAATTTCGCTGGCAATCAGTGGCATTAACGTTCACGTGACTCGACAGCCAATCAGATGGCGAATAAAAAGGCTTATCAGCTAACTTCATGTGTTAACTCACTCTTTTTACTTAGTGAAATCACGACAGTGAATATTGTAGCTTGGTCGTTATTCCAGTGGAATGATTGCGCTGTATTCTACTCTTCCAAATTTTGATCACTTTTTCAGAGGGCATCGTGCAAAAAGTATTTTATGCAAAACCCGACGGTTTTCGTATCGTTACCCAGATAACAATTGTGCGACGCAGATCACCCGCAGATTGTGATTGTCAGGTTCTGCGTGCAATAAAGCAATCATCTCGCCAGCATGGACTGTCGAGGACACATCTGCGAGCGCTATGAGTCGCATTTAGCCAACACACTCTGCATCACACAATACCGTGAGAATGTGACGCAGAGTCTGCAGTCACTATGAGGGCAGAATTCTTTCTAATAACATTTAATTTTCCTATAGTTATTACTTATAAAATTAAATGTTATTAGAAAGTTATATAAGCCATTTTCAAAACAATATGGAAATTTCTTAAATATTTTTTTTTAAATTTTGTGGATTTTTGGAAATTTTGGAAATATCAACAAATGTTTGGGATTTTTTTGAAACTTTGGAAATGTTGAAAAATTGAAAACTTTAAGTTTCGTTAATTTTCCGGAAATGTACAAAAATATAAAGTATCCAAAAATTTTCAAAATTTTCAAAATTACTATTTCTATCTTTATTTTTTTTCTGGCAAAATTAATTTTAAAAATATAACCAAATTTTTGTTATTCTTAAGTAATATCGGGCATTTTCTTTGTCGGTATCGGTATTTATACACAACCTTCTTAAAAAAATTATTTATCTCCTCCATGTTTCCAGGCCATCCTGAATGTATTGAATGTTATAAAAATAGATTAATGAAGTTCGTCAAATCAACATCAATATTTAAAAAAAAATCATTAGTCTACTCGAATGAAGATTTCTTTGAAAATTATAGTTTTTTAAAATCGCGGGAACCATTTCTCGAGGAATGCGCGCGCATGCCGGCAAATCCAACGCAATATACAAACGCGTAAAATCGTCCAATTTCTTAATAATTATAAAATCGGGTTATGTTTTGTGCCGTGATCTTTTTTTTCAACTTCCATTACATCGAAAGATTTCACTATTTCCAAAAAATCTTGGAATTGTGGTTTTTTCCCTTGAAATCGTAATTAAAGACGTATGGTTTGCCGGTACATGTGCACTCATGCGTGCAAATGTACCGGCGAACTAACATGATATTCATGATATTCCTTTTTGTTCTCATTTTAACCCGTAGAGTCCACACTTCGTCTGCGCATACATAAAGTTCACACAAGTGCGAATTGGAATTTCGCATTTTTCATCATTGACAATTCTCACAAATTGTATAAAAAATATTTTTTTATATATTCGAATAAAATGTTTATGAAATATATTACTTGCTTTTTATTTTACATTTATTTAAGTTGCATGTATTTTAATATTTTATATTTGTCGCAGATATGCGTTGGATCTGCAAGCGATATGCGTAACAGATCTGCTAGCGATATGCGTACCAGATACTGCTAGACATATGCCAGGCAATTGATGACGCATATGTCTCATCAGGTGAGAGCACAATCTGCGCGTCGATCCGCAGATCTGCGTGCATATACGCCTTCAGTGTGCTAACAGAATGTTATCTGGGTACGTACGCGTTTATAGGAAGCAAAGTATTCTTTTGTCGGAGAGGGATGGGAGAGGGGATTTTTACCAGCCTCGACCGTAAAAGTATACTTTGCCGGCCGCAAAATCATACTTTGACGGCCTCAAGGTCTTTACTCGCTGCCTCGCTGCCATGCTCGCTCCTTTCTTTTAAGTGACGCATGCGCGGCACATGTCACTGATGTTTGTAGCTCAGCACTGTTGTGCAGTATTCTTTTGAAGTGGTGTTTCTTTCCTTTCGGGGGGCTCTGCCCCCCGAGCCCTCCGCCGGGGCTCCGCCCCTGCACCCCGCCCCCGTACGCCCCCCTAGTCCCCTACACTCACATACGAAAACCATTCCATTTTGCATAAAATATCGTGTGTCACTCCCAGCAAACCTTTGACGTTCTCGGCCGATGTTCCCTATTGAAAAACCCTGTAGGGGATCCCGTGACTGTTCCTGTACGTGTTCCTCTGCCAGAACTATGGCCAGATCTTGTACAAGAAACGTTACAGGTTCAGCATAAGGAATTGAGACACGAACCTGTACATAAACATGTGCAGGACCATGCAGGAAACGAGGGAACCCTTACGGGAACGTATACACGTCCTAAGTGGCCACGAATGAACATGTAGGGGATCCTGTAAAGAATGTCGCACGGTTTCCTCCGTATCGGTAAAATTTTATTGTCATTAATTTAATGATGTGAAGGAACATGGATAATCATCTGTAATACCTTGCCTCTTTAGAACCTTGAAGATCCAACTCACTAGCGAGAGAGCTAAGCCCTGGAGCACCCTGGCAGATTAGTTTCACTAGGGTTCCTGTACAGGATTCTGTAGAGGATTTCGTACCGAATCCTGTACAGGAACCGTATTGAAACTAATTCACCAGGGTGTGCTAAGACCTAGCTCTCCCGCTAGTGAGTTGAATCTGCAAGAATATGAAGAGAGGCAATGTATTAAAGATATGAATCTATGTTCCTTCACATCATTAAGTTTATTATATTAAAATTTTACCGATAAGGCGGAAACCGTGCTAGATTCTTTACAGGGACCCCTACATGTTCATTCGTCGCCAATTAAGACGTATACACGTTCCCGTAACCCAGCGGACACGTTCTGTAAATGTTACATAACAAGAAGGGAACATTTATACATAACATTGTTACAATCGTGTGCCATAACAATTACAGAACATAAGGGTCACACTGTTCTGTAACGCTGTTACTGTAAGGATCTGTAAAAGTTCTAGAATTCTGTGATGTAACTAATATAGAACAGGGTGATGGAACTGTTATGTCACTAGAATGTCACACGTGTTCCAAGAACGGAATATAAAGGACACACTGTTCTGTAACGATCTTAGATCAGAGTTGTGCCGACGGCCCACAGTGGGATGAAATCAAAAAACGAGGTTCAAAATAACTTGTAGCTGGCAATTCTTAACCGATTTTGGATTTTTTTTCTTCAAAAAATTCAGCATTAAATTCTGAAGAGAGTTATTTGGCCTGATTTTTGAATTTTTTTTTTGTTCAAACTTTCATGTTAATGCAAAGAGTGAAGAAAAAGTCGATTTATTCGTTTTTTTTGTTTATCACGTTTAAAAATTTATATAAATTGTTTATAAAATTATCACAAAATATCGGATGATAATTTTCCGTCATTAAATATCACTGGCGATATAATTTGAAGAAAATTAGGAGAAAAAACGATTACTTTCTGCCTTTAAATGTCCACACTAGGCATTTGTTCATATAATTTGTTTATAAAATCAATAAAAGGTATTGGAAGATAATTGTCCAAAATTAAACGTCACTGACGACCTAATTTGAGGAGAATTAGAAGAAAAACCGATTTCTTTCTGCCTTAAAATGTATACAGTGGGAATTTGTTTATATAATTTGTTTATAAAATTGTTAAAAAATATCTGATGATAAGTTTTCATCATCAAATATCACTGGCGATATAATTTGAGGAAAACTAAGAGAAAAACCAACTTCTTTCTTCCTTTAAATGTCCACAATAGGCATTTGTTTATAAAATTAATAAAAATATTGATTGATAATTGTCCATCATCAAACATAAGTGGCGATATAATTTGAGAAGAATTAGGGGGAAAAAAGATTTCTTTCTGCCTTTAATTGTCCACACTAGGCATTTGTTTATAAAATTTGCTTATAAAATTAATGAAAAATATATATCGGATGCCAAATTTTTATGATTGGGTATTATTTTTTCGATGAAAGCAAGTAATTTTAACGCAAAAATGTACTTTGCAAACGAAGAATCCATAGTGTAGACTATTTTTTAAGTTAATTTGTTTATAACGATTAACTTCATAATGTCATAATTTTTTTTGCTTTCAACTACGCCCGTGCCTATAGTCTGCAAATGCTGGTAAAAGAAAACGTTTTTTAATGAAGATAAACAAAAAAAACAAAAAATCGACTTTTTATTCACTCTTAGCATTAACATATAAAAGCTTAAACAAACAAAAATTCAAAAATCAGGCCACATAAATCTCTTCAAAAGTTAATGCTGAATTTTTCTTTAAAAAAAATTCAAAATCGGTCAAGAATTGCCAGCTACAAGTTATTTTGAACCTCGTTTTTTGATTTCATCCCACTGTGCGGTCGGGCGCAGTCAGTTACTTGAACTGGGTAAGAATACGCCGACAGTAGGGGACAATGTCTGAATTAAAAAAAATAATGAATATATTATTGAGATTACCCTGGCTTATTCAGCGAAAAACCATGGCCGAGATTTTGTCATGAACGTTCAAGCGGTTCGATAGCGCAATTGGCTAAGGCATCGGCTAGGTACATTTGATTTAGATAGTTTAGGTAGGGTTCGAATCCCCAACGAGGGCGATTTTTCAACGGGTTTAAGCGTGCGATTATATGTATAGAGGACCGTGCGTGAAATTGTGTTATTTAAAATATAAACAAAGTGCAGCAATAATACAAGAAACATTTTTTTTACATAACCTTGTAACACTGTTATGAAATTGTTACAGAACGATTACAGAACAAATTTACATTGTAACGCTGTTACATATGTGTTACGTCACTATAACAGAAAAATGTTCTTTTGTAACCCTGTTCCTGAATTGTTCTAAAAATACATTTTCACTTATAACGCTGTTCCAGAATTGTTACAGAACGATTACAGAACAAATTTACATCGTAACACTGTTACATATGTGTTACGGCACTATTACAGAACATGGTTATTTTGTAACACTGTTCCTAAATTGTTCTAAATATATTTTTTTACATATAACGCTGTTCCAGAATTGTTACAGATCCCTGACAGAACATGGTTCTGTAACAGCGTTATAGAACAGCTACATTCATTTGGGGACGACATTACTCAGACCATGGTCTAAGTATGTTCTAAGTATGTTACAGAACCTGTTCTTTTCTGTTCTAGAACTGTTACATCACAGTTCTATAACAGTGTCTGCTGGGAAGGGTTCCCTCGTTTTCTGCATGTTCCTGTACATGTTTGTGTACAGGTTCGTGTCTCAATTTCTTATGCTGACCCTGTAACGTTTCTTATACTAGATCTGGTCCTAGTTCTATCAACGGAACATGTACAGGAACAGTCACGAGATCCCGTACAGGGTTTTTCGATAGGATTTGCAGGCGCGCGCATATATGCCTCGTACTGCAAACATCGGCCGAGGACGTCAAAGGTTTGCTGGGAGTGACACAATATACTATTTTTCAAATTCGAAGAGAATTTTAAATAAGAATAACCAAAGACGATATTTCCAGAAATACAATTTTATGAGTAATTAATTTTTTTAGGCCTCGTTAATTCATCCTGGCAATGCAGAGAGCAGTTATTCTAGTAGCATATAATATTACTTAAGTTGAAAAACTGGCACTAAAGCGTTGCACAAAGATTCTCGTCGTGAGCGCACTAGGGGAACTCGCGCGCCACTCACCCTATCACGGCATCTTGTTTACGTATCGTTCTATTACTCAAAGACGAATTAATTTGCCACTCTGAAAATTGAAGGTCTCATAGGAAAAAATCTCAGCTTTCTTTTGAAACTATTTTGAAGAAAAAAAAAAGTGCCGAAATTTGAAAAAAAGTCAAATTTATTTTTGATTTTCAAAAATTCGGGCCAAATTTAGACTTTTTTGAAAATCGTTATCATCACCAGAAAGTTTGTGAAAAAATCTGTCGAAAATATTTCAGGTGAAATTTTGTTTCAGGTAACAGGACAAAAGTTACAAACGTTTGAAAGTAAGGCTTTGCTTGAAAACCCCATAAATTGTACCCCCTCCACTTTGATGAATAATCATCAAAATAAATCAATTTTTTTGTGTGAGGAGCGCTATCTAACAGGGCTACAATTAGGCCAATTTTTAGCCCGATCGGACAACTTTCATTTTTGAGGTGGGTACACTTCAGAAATTATGCCGCCTATACGAATTTTCAGATCGTGCCACCGTCCCACACTTCTTGACATCCAACTACAGACTGGTAAAAGAGAAGAATTTTCTCGCTTTTATAATATTTTCCCTCTCCTCTCATCTTTTTAGAAAATTGACATCATTTCTAAGAATGATGCAATTCTATGAAAACGTTTCAGAACGTAATGTAATGTGTCATTAAAACCATAAATAATCTAGAAATTTTTACACGAAATGTTTAATTAAAATGATAAATAACCTTGAAGTTGTTTACAGAAACCTGAGATTGGAATTTTAAGAACTGTTTACACCAAACGTGTTATTTAAAAAATCAAAAGACAGGTTCCCATACTTATGATGTAGTTATAAATGTTTAAACCATTCGTTTGTCGGCAACATTGAAGGCAATGCCGCCAAGGGGTTTGTTATAAAAAAAAATATCAAAGAGATGACGTCATATGAGTGACACATTGTACTTCTGGAATGTATTTACTGAAGACTGAGCAACGTAACACTTACGCTTGTTGCCCAATTCTATGAAAAATATATAACGTTAACAATTCGTTTGTCGGCAAATATCATAGTGTGAGCCGCTAAGGAATTTCTTATTGAAAAATCAAACTCGCTTCTTAGAAAAATGATTCTTAAATTTAAAAAACAACATTCCATTGCAATTATCACATCCTCTGAAATGTAACAGCGGATATTACGTCATCATTCATTTATCAATTTAAATATCCCCCCCCCCCCCATGTCAATCTCGAACCTTCTAAATTTAACATGAACCACGGTTTTTTAGCATGGAACACAACCATGTCGGTAACATGTCGATAACAGGAATCGTGGGTTAGAACTCCCCCTGCCTATCTACTAAGAAGTCATCGGAAAGATATTGTTAGTTAATTCTGTAAAAAATTCACCCTACTCGTTGAAAAATAGCCAAATTCTGTTTTTTTATGAATGTTCTTTAAATAATTAATAATTCTTGTAAATTTAGAAAACAACATAGAGAAGAGCATCAGAAAGACAATCTTAGTTGACTCCGTAAACAAATTGGGTCTGTTCCTTATCGAAAAATACACAAACTCTAAATATCTTTATGAACAATATTTAAGTAATGAATAATTGCTTAAATGATTAATAATTATTATAAATTTGCAAAGTATCATAGGAAATAGTACTCGAAAAGATATTCTTAGTTGCCTCCAAATTTCCAGTAAAAATTGTTTGAATAATTAATAATACTTGTGAATTTACAAAGTATCACAGAAAAAAGTTATCAGAATTACATTATTACTTAATTTTGTAAAAGAATGTAGCCTATTTGTTAAAACATAGCCAAATTCGAAATTTTTTAATGAAAATGGTTTAAATCATTATTATTTCTTGCAAATTTACAAAGCAACATAGAAAAAAGTCATCAGAAAGACTTTTCATAGCAACATAGAGAAAATTAATCAGAAAGATATTGTTGGTTAATTCTTTGAAAAAAATTAGCCTATTCGTTGAAAATAGCCAAAATCTGAATTTGTGAAGCAGCCTAGAATAAGAGTCTTCGAAATGACATACTTAGTTGACTCCGTAAACAAATTGTGCCTATTCCTTGAAAAATATACCAACTCTGAATATGTTTAGGAAAATTGTTGAAATAATTAATAATTATTATATATTTGCAAAGTATCGTACAAAATATTTATTGGAAATACATTCTTTCTTGATTTCCTGAAAAAATGTATCCTATTCGTTGACAAATTACGGAGCTCTTAGTTTGTTTATGAAAATTATTTAAATAATTAATAATTCTTGAAAATTTGCAAAGCATCATACAAAAAAGTCATTAGAAAGATGTTCTTAGCTAATTCTGTAAAAATGTAACATACTTGTTAAAAAATAGCCAAACTTTAAATTTTGATGTCAAAATTGTTTAAATTATTATTAATTGTTGTAAATTTACAAAGCAACATAGAAAAGAGTCATTGGAAAGACATTCTTAGTTGATTCCGTGAACAAATTGAGCTTATTCGTTTGTGGAAACTGTTTAAATAATTAATCGTTTTTTGCGAATTTACATAAGCAATATCGAAAATAGTCATCAGAAAGACTTTTCTTAGCATCATAAAAAAATTAATCTGAAAGATATTCTTACTTAATTCTGTAGAGAATTGAGCCTATGCGTTGAGAAATAGCTAAAATTTTAATTTTGTAATCAAAATTGTTTAAATAATTAATAATTCTTGTAAATTTATGAAGCAACATAGAAAAAAATTATCGCGGAAAGATATTCTTAGTTGAATCCGTAAACAAATTGTGCCTATTCTTTGAAAAATAGCCAAGCTATGAATATTTTTATGAAAATCGTTGAAATAATTAATAATTATTGTATATTTGCAATGTATCGTAGAAAACAGTTATTGGAAATACATTATTTCTTGAAACCCTGAACTAATGAAAAAAAATTAATACTTCTTGGAAATTTGCAAAGCACCATAAAAAAAGTCATCCGAAGGATATTCTTACTTAATACTGTAGAAAAATTAGCCGATTTGTTGAAAAATACCAAAAACTCTATTCGTGGAAAAATGGCCAAACTCTGAATTTGTTTATGAAAATTCTTTAAATAAATTATAAATCTTGGGAATGTACCAAGCATAGAAAAAAGTCACCGGAAAGATATTCTTAGTTGACTCCGTTTTCTTTCAAGATAAATGAGCCAAGGATAAACACTTTTTTTTTAATTTTCTGAACTTCTTCAAATTCCAGAAATCAATCAAATTTTAATGTTTTGTGACAAGAATAGCGCAGATGAATTCATATTTTCAATTGTTTAAGGTTGCAATAATAGTTACAATTAGAAGCACGTTATATTCTTTGAAAATGTAACTGAAATTTAAATAAAATAAAATTATGAAAGTTCATAATTTTGTATTGTTAGTTAAAATTAGAAGGATGTAATTGTCTTTGAAAATGTAAATAAAAGTAAAATAAAACAAAGAATGAAATCATATTTTCAATTGCGTAATATTTCAAAAATAGTTTAAATTTGAAAGAAGTCACAGTCCTCGAAAATATAACTAACATAAAAATAAAATGAATTTGTAAACATTCATAAATTTGAGGCTATATAATTTTAAAAAGAAATATTTATAATTGAGCCAAAATATTAATGAAAATTGTAATCTTTTCTTTACAAATAATTAATCGCAGGATGAAATCATTTTGAATTGCTTAAGATTACAAAAATAGTTTAAATTTGAAAAAAGGCATAGACGTCGAAAGTGTAACTAAAAAAAAATAAATAAATGAAAAAATTGATAGCAGTTCGAACTCGAAAAGTTGATTGCCTCACTACCCGATTCGGGTAGTGTTTCTAGGTGGATATTTACTACCAGTGTGGGCCCACCACACTCACGACGGGCCAACAGCACACAGTATTCCCGGAACGGTCACCCATCCAAGTACTAACCGCGCCCAACACTGCTTAACTTCAGTCATCTTACGAGGACTGGTGTTTTCAGCGTGGCAACTGAAATAAAAATAAAATAAAATAAAAAGAATGAATTTATTAAAATGTTTTAATATTACATCACAGTAAAAATTAGGGAAAAATATATTGCATGTGAAAAATTATTTCAGAATATCTTAAAAAAGCGCAATGTCATTTTATTGAAGACATTATTAAAGTACTGGAAGCAATTAACAAAAAGAAAAAGACTGAAATTAATGAAAACAAAAGTTTTTACTATTATTAAACTTTGTACTGGTTTTTACATTCTCATCATAATGATAAGATATTGATTTTATGTAAAAAATGTCTTTCGTGGATTCCATCAAATTTCGTCGTTTTGAGGCCCCCTGAGTCAGAAAAAATAGTTCTTACGTCGGTGTCTGTCTGTCTGTCGTTGTCGTCATCGTCTGTATACGCGGATAATTTTCGAAAGACGGATCGGATTGAATTGTGCTTTTGCACACAGTTTCGAGGACCAAAAAGAAAGATCGAGTTCGTTAACCAGCTATTTTCGATAGAAATTCAAAAAGTTAGAGAATTTTCAAATTTTTTTTCAAAACTCAGTAATTCTATTGGCGGTTATCCATAGTACTCAAAAATTTAAACAATTTACCTCTACAACAATATGAAACAATATGAAAAAAAGTCAAAAGACGAAAAACGTTACTTTTTGAAACCCCTACAAGAATGTGATGATAACTTTTTGAATTTCCTTGAAAAAATCGGAAATTCAAATTTTGATCGCACAAAAAATAATGTATTATTACATCCTCATCATAATGAGAAGGTATTGATTTTATGTAAAAAATAACTTTCGTGGATTCCATCAAATGTCGACGTTTTGAGGCCCCCTGAGTCCGAAAAAATAGTTTTTACGTCGGTGTCTGTCTGTCTGTCGTTGTCGTTGTCCTTGTCGTTTTCGTTGTCGTCTGTATACCGGATAACTTTCGAAAGACTGATCGGATTGAATCGTGCTTTCGTTTCGGGGACCAAAAAGGAAGATCGAGTTCGTTAACCAGCTACTTTCGATAGAAATTCAAAAAGTTAGATCATTTTAAAAATGTTTAGACCATTTTTTTCAAAGTTCAGTAATTCTATTGACGGTTATTCATAGTACTCAGAAATTCAAATAATTTACCTCTACAACTTTTTCCGATGAGGAGAAAATTGTCAGAGTTATAGCATTTTCAAAATCCCCCCCCCCC
>CAKNXH010059476.1:22507-36762 GCA_932178445.1 Andricus quercusramuli
TAAAATGTTAATTTTTAAGCGAAACAAAGCACAATATGAAAAAAGGTCTGGAGACGAAAAACGTTACTTTTCAAAAGCCCTACAAGAATGTGATGACAACTTTTTGAATTTCCTTGAAAAAATCGAAAATTCAAATTTTGATCGCACAAAAAATAATGATTTATTACATTCTCATCAAAATGAGAAGGAATTGATTTTATGTGAAAAATGACTTTCGTGGATTCCATCAAATGTCGACGTTTTGAGGACCCGTGAGTCAGAAAAAATAGTTTTTACGTCGGTGTCTGTCTGTCTGTCGCTGTCGTCGTCTGTATACCGGATAACTTTCGAAAGACTGATCGGATTGAATTGTGCTTTCGCACACAGTTTCGGGGACCAAAAAGAAAGATAGAGTTCGTTAACCTATTGGCGGTTATCCATAGTACTCAGAAGTTCAAACAATTTACCTCTACAACTTTTTTCGAAAAGGAGAAAATTGTCAGAGTTATAGCATTTTCAAAATCCCCCCCCCCCCCTTACCCAAAAAAGAAAATTAACATTTTAAGCGAAACAAAGCACAATATGAAAAAAGGTCAAGAGTCAAGAGTCGTTGTCGAAAAGGAAATCTCTTTATTTAACTAAAACAAATTTGTTTATGTACACTTTGTAAAATAAATGCAAAAAAAATTATTGCGAAATAAAGAACAAATAATAAAATACATCTGCTTTATGTGGTTCTGTCCAATTTAGCAGTTGCGAATAGAGGTACAATATTTACAAAAAATCACGTTTTTCAAATATTCTAAAAAAACAAGAATAGAATATTACATTTTTCAATTCGTAAGATTTAAAAAGATGCGTACTACAGTTTTGTTTTAAAATGGGTCTTAAGCTGATGTCATAATTTTTTCTTCTAAATTATATCTTCGAATTTGCTTTCATCCATTTTTTTATAGGACGTGTAAAAACGACTAGAGATTAATGGCAAATAAGGAACGAATATTAAAATAATCATGAATAATTAAATTTGTTCTTTATTTTGCTATATCTGAATGAGCAGTTTGGAGCCTAGATATACAGATATTAATATAGTATACATTTAATATATTAAAGTTGAACCTAATATGGAAAAATTCGCGTATTGCACAAAATGTTATTCGAGTGCGAAGCACGAGTTACATGATGAGAACGTGTTCGTTAAAGCCGAAGGATCTTTAACAAAAGAGAATTCACAATCAGT
Organism: Andricus quercusramuli; assembly: GCA_932178445.1. Classification (NCBI taxonomy): domain Eukaryota; kingdom Metazoa; phylum Arthropoda; class Insecta; order Hymenoptera; family Cynipidae; genus Andricus; species Andricus quercusramuli. Next base: position 23,727 of record CAKNXH010059476.1, read on the forward strand.
AAATTACTACTGTCGAAGATTTCTCATTTAATTGTCAAAGATTTTGTATAAATGTGGGGAAGTACAAAGACCGAGAGCGTAGCGCGAGGTAAATACGTTATCGAGCGCGGAGCGCGAGAACCAACGCAGTCGCGCGCCGTAGGCACGCTCAAACTTGCGAGCGAAGCGAGCTGCGCGCAATGAGAATGTGCCCGCGCAGCGGGCAGATTTTTCAATTCTTATTAGGTTTCCAGTTCTACTTCCGAGCTCGTCTATCAAAATTTAAATAGGTTTGTAAATACGTTTCCAAAAATTATTACATATATTTGAGGTTATCTAATGGACCAGGATTCTAATATGGATATTAGATTTTTAAATTTTGGATTATAGATTTTATTATCTCAGATTATAAAGTTTCATAATACAAGATATTATCCTGTAATATATATTTCTTAATATTTACAGATTGTAGTTCCAATAATCTGGATCGCTGTCCCATAGTTAATAGTCCAAGATTATATCCGGTAACATATTTTTTATTACCGGGTATAATCCATTTTTCTCAGTGTAGGCGAGTGCCATAAGCACATATGTTATATTTTGACTTTGAGCATGAGATATGCCTACTTCGGGTTACTATCTGGATACGAGTACAGTCCCAAATCCACTTTAGGTTCCAATATCATCCCCAACTCAAACTCAAAAATGATAATTTTGACCTCAACTTAGAAAAACGCGAATATCTTCTAAACTACCCAGATAACAATTGTGCGACGCAGATCACCCGCAGATTGTGATTGTCAGGTTCTGCGTGCAATAACGCACTCATCTCGCCAGCATGGACTGTCGAGCACACATCTGCGAGCGCTATGAGTCACATTTGGCCAACACACTCTGCATCACACAATACCGTGAGAATGTGACGCAGAGTCTGCAATCACTATGAGGGCAGAATTCTTTATAATAATATTTAATTTTTCTATAGTTATTACTTATAAAATTAATTGTTATTGGAAAGTTATATAAACAATTTTCAAAACAATATTGAAATTTTTTAAATCATTTTTTTTTAATTTTGTGGATTTTTGGAAATATTGAAAAAATTTTGGGATTCTTTTGAAACTTTTAAAATGTTGGAAAATTGAAAACTTTAAGTTTCGTTCTTTTTCCAGAAATGTACAAAAATATAAAGTATCCAAAAATTTACTTTATTTCGAAAAATTGTCAAAATTTCCAAAATTAGGATTTCCATCTTTATTTTTTTTCTGGCAAAATTAATTTTTAAAATATATCCAAATTTTTTTTATTCTTAAAGTGATTTCGCGCATTTTCGTTGTCGGTACCAGTATTTATACACAACCTTGTTAACAAAAATATTTATCTCCTCCATGTTTCCAGGCCATCCTGAATGTATTGAATATTATAAAAATAAATTAATGAAGTTCGTCAAATCAACATCAGTATTACAAAAAATTAATTAGTCTACTCAAATGAAGATTTCTTTGAAAATTATAGTTTTTTAAAATTCGCGGGAACCATTTCTCGAGGAATGTGCGCGCATGCCGGCAAATGTCCAGTTTGCGAATTTCATCAAGCTCGCAAGTGAGTCGCGTCGTTTTCGCAATTATTTCCATCATTTTGTGCTGCATGGTTAGATAACACGGATTGAAAGTCAAGGTCACTATTTTCCTTTGTTACATACAGGTCGCACGGCGTGAAAATCCAGCGCAACATCCAAACGCGTGACATAGTCCAATTTCTTAATAATGATAAAATTGGGTTATGTTTTGTGCAGTGATCTTTTTGACAACTTTCATTACATCGAAAGATTTCACTATTTTCAAAAAATCTTGGAATTGCGGTTTTTTCCCATGAAATCGTAACTCAAGACGTATGGTTCGCTGGTACATGTGCACGCATGCGTGCACATGTACCGGCGAACCAACATGATATTCCTTTTTGTTCTCATTTTAACCCGTACACTGAGAAACTTTAGGTTAGAAAAATTACTAAAACGGATAGCAAATGGGGGCAAAATGCTTAAATTTTGACATTTTAATACAGAAATAATAAGTTACACTATTTTTATAAGAAGATTTCCTATTTGGTAATAGCAATCCTTACTATTCTCTGTAGTAAAATCCGATGTAGGAAAAATTAGTAGAGAAATTAATAAATTGTACAAAAAAAATAAAAGTAATAAGTATTTTAAATAACATAATATACTAAATATGTAGAAGAAATTACTATTGTCTGTAGGAACACGATGTGAATTATGGACATTTCCTACTTTTTGTAACGAAGGTTAATACCAATTATTAAATTTGGTCCTAAATATTACTAACTGATTTAGCAGAAAGTATCGCGCCTTGGACCGAGCGCGGCCGAGTGCATCTGACGTTTGTCGATCGCCGATCATATTTTTAGGTTGCGAAAATGACATCTAATTTATGTTTCAATGCAAAATCCGCAAAAAAACGTAATTTAGAAAAAAAATTTACTTATTTTAATTACATTAAAAATTTTGTTGTTTAAAATTATAAAAATATCATGAATATTAATCAATTAAGGATTAAATAAATTAGAACCAATAAACTTTCTATCATTTAGGTCATATGGAAGTTTTCATTCTGAGTCCCACAATGTCTTGTAGGTAGATGGATTATCGCCCGACTTCTGTCCCGGAGACGCGTGTTCGATTCCCGCCAGCCTTCGTTTTCTTCTAACCCGATTTTTCTGTTTCAGCTTTATAATATAAAATACTATCTTTTAAGAATATATACATATATGTAATTTCTAATGTTGTCAATTCTTAATTTAAATAAATGTGAATTATGCGTTAAATGTAGAACATGTGTGTAGGTAGGCTTGTGTGAAAGTTAGCAACACGTATTTATTTTTTTTTGCTATTCCCACTGTAGCAGATTTTGCTAACCAGTTAGTAATTTGGTGCGCACGGTCCCTGCGCATCATTTTACTACAGCACTTTGTAAATACTGTTATCTTCTACAGATATTAATCCAACAAATTTAGTATTTTCTCCTACCAAAATTAGTAAATAGTGCAGACTTGCAGTTTTACTACAGAGGTTAATAAATACTTCAAATGTCTTTTACAATAAATGCAATTGTTTTAACTTTTATTCCAATATATTTTATAATTCTTTAAGTAGCTACGAGTTACTATTGAGGTTAGTAAATATTATTAAAATTTGCTTTTTGCCTCTCATTGCAAAGTTCAGATAGTGAAATCTAGTGTGATTTTTAACAAGAAATACAAACAAGGGTTTCTCAGTGTAGAGTCCACACTACATCTGCGTATACATAAAGTCCACACTATTGCGAATTGGAATTTCGCATTTTTGAGCATTGTCAATTCTCTCAAAATGCAAAAAAATTCAAATTAGAAGTAGTGTTTATATTTTTGTCGTAGATATGCGTCGGATCTGCAAGCGATATGCGTAACAGATCTGCTAGCGATATGCGTAGCAGATTATGCGTCAGATTCTGCTATACATATGCCAGGCATATGATGACGCATATGTCTCATCAGGTGAGAGCACAATCTGCGCGTCGATCCGCAGATCTGCGTGCATATATACGCCACCAGTGTGCTAACAGAATGTTATCTAGGTAGAACCAGCCATGAGGACACTTTTCATGCGGACGCCCACATATTTCGAAGTATACAAATTTTATTTTTGTAGGAAATTAAACATATCCATGATGAAAAAAAAAACAATATGTTCACGCCTTAAATTCCATCATCTTACAATTACTCGCTGACTCGTTCCGTACGTGGACGAAGAATTCTTGAGAATTCAGTGGATGTACGCTGCGCCATGCTATAAGAGATGAAAAATCAATATATGACTCAAAAAAAGAAGAATCTTTCGACAATACTCATAAACTTCATAAATATTCAAAAACTTACCTTAATGCTCAAAACGAGTTTGCACCGAAGTTAAAGTTATCCTGGGTTGTTTCACACCCAACCGAACATCATCTGCTCACTGCGAAGGCGAGGCTGTCGCTGGGGAAACGCGATTCAGCAAATCTAGTCCTGAAGTTTTTTTAGGGTGGGGATAGGTATTATTGGGATACACGGATTCTGACTAATGAGACAAAAGAAAAATGCCTTGGGCCTGAAACGACCCACGATAACCGAATCAGGTTAAAAAGGTTATAGCTGCATGTATGTTTTTATGTAAACTAAAAAATAGCCAAACTCTTAATTTGTTTATGAAAATTGTTTGAATAATTGACGAATACTAGAAATTTGCAAGGTATCATAGAAAAAAGTCAGCGGAAAGATATTCTTAGATAATTATGTAAAAAAATTGAGCCTATTTGTTGAAAAATAGCCAAACTCTGTATTTGTGTATGAAAATTGTTTAAATAATTAATTATTCTTGTACATTTGCAAAGTATAATATCAAACAGTCACTTAAAAAGCATTTTCAGTTGATTCCGTTTAAAAAAATTAAGCCTTTCGTTGAAAAATAACCAAACTCTGAATTTCCTTACAAAAATGGTTTAAATAAATAAATCATAGTTCTTTGAAATTTGTAAATTACTATAGAAAAAAGTCATCGCAAATAATTTCTCAGTTGAATCTGTAAAAAAATTGAGCCTATACGTTGAAAAACTAAATTTAATTTAAAAAATCTTAGTTTTAAATAATTAATAATTCTTGGCAATTTGCGAAATATCATGAAAGAAACTCATCGAAAAGACATTCTTATTTGATTCCGTGAATAAATTGCGCCTATTCGTTAAAAAATAGAAAACTCTGAATTTCCTTACCAAATTTTTTTATATAAATCATAATTATTGGGAATTCGTAAAGCACTACAGCAAAGAGTCACCGCAAAGATATTCTCAGTTAATTCTGTAAAAACATTGAGCCTATTCGTTGAAAAACAAAATTTATTGTAAAAAAAATCTTGGTTTTAAATAACTAATTCTTGGGAATTTGCAAAAAATCATAAAAACAACTCATCTAAAAGACATTCTTAGTTGATTCCATGAACAAATTAAGTATAAGCAAATTAAGTATATTCGCTGAAAAATAGAAAACTCTAAATTTCCTTACAAAAATGGTTTAGATCGTAATTCTTGACAAGTTGCAAAGCAACATAGAAAAGTGTCATCGCAAAGATGTTCTCAGTTAATTAAAAAAAAATTAGGCCTTTTTTAAATAGAAAAACTCTGAATTTGTTTATAAAAATTATTTAAATAATTAAAAATGCTTCATACTTGCTAAGTGTCATATCAAACAGTCACCGGAAAAGCATTCTTAGTTTACTTCGTTGAAAAAATTAAGTCTGTTCGTTGATAAATAACCAAACTGTGATTTTTTTTTAATTGCCAAATAGCATCTTCTTTCAAGTAACAAAAATAAAACTTTTATTTCTGACACATTCCATACAAAAACTCTGGATGTCAATGAGATAAATCTTCCCAGTCCCGAAAAGAACTTTTGATCAATAATTTGTTTATAACGTAATAAACAATTTTTTAAATCATTCTTAGCGTCTGGAAATTATTTACAGATAGTTTCAGCACATATATAAAACCTTTTCTTGATAAATCTGAAAATTAAAAGGAAGTGGTACTTCTGAAAAGTTAAAGAAAAATGTAAATTTGGTTTTTGAGGAAAAAATTAACAACATTTTTTATAAAAAATCCAAACACACAAATTTTTCGAAATGTCAAAGGCTTTAATAGAAAAAATAAATGGTACTCAAAATTTGGAAATTTTCAAACATTTTAAATTTTTAAATGAACATTACTAAAACGTTAAATCGAAAATGCATTTTCCAAAATATGAATCAAATATTGAAAATGTTAATGAAAAGCTTTGTTTAAAAAAATGTGTCAAATGAATCGTATATATAATTATATACCGAAGTATAGCATGCATATGGGCGTTTCCACGAAAAGTGCCATTTTTCTGTCACCGTGATATTATACGCAAACCAACACTAAAAATACAAGTTGTATTGCATAAAAATTCACAGACAGACTACCTGAAATAGAAACGAAAGCTTACGGTCACGACAGAAACCCTCCTAAGAAGATACAACATATAATAGTTGGAAAAAATCCCAAAAATATACCTGTGTAATATTTGTCACCAGCTACAAATTGAATGCTTTGCATGCTCGCAGCTTTTCCGCGAAATGTTTGAAAATTCTGAGAAAAATCATGCTAGTTCAGTGGAGTATAGGCTACTGAAATTTCACGAATTTGATATTGTGCTTCGATTTATAACTCAGCAAGAAAACCTCAAAGTCGTGTCACGGTTTTTACAGTTCAAATTTTCGCTCCAAGGTCTGTAGTTGTGGAAAGTGCGCGCAACTACCCAGGCAAAAAATCTTTCGATTTTTTATTAGATTTTGGTGGCCAGTAGACGCCATATGAAGGAAAAAGATGTGCTCCTAAAATTATCGAACTATCGTACATTCAAATATCGAAAATTTTGAATTTGGCGAAAAAATGTCCACTCCATCATCGTACTTTACTCCAAGAATACTTGAAGCACACTCATCTATGCTGACGGGAATTAAGCAGTATGTTGGGGTGAAGAAGTTTACCATGGATAAAGTTAATATCGCAGTGCGCGCAAAAGTTATGCCCAATTTAAGGCTAAAATGTCCACTCCAAAATTTCAGCGAAAATGTCCACTCCAGCGCCATGAGCTGTGAAAATCGCGCGCATCAAGATAGGATCAAAGTTTTTGCTGAATATGCTGTACTTCGGTGGCCAAAAAACGTCCACCCAAGGAAAATTATGTGCCTCAAAAATCACGTGTATTTCGTGAAAATCAAAGTCAAAATTTGTATACAAATGGGTTTTCTTCAAAAGTTACACGTCAAAAAAAATGTTGTTTCACAAAAAAGTTCCGTTTTATTGAAAGGAATAACTTGCTTTTGTCTGAAACTTTTTTCCAAGAATTCAGAATGTTTTAAAATATTACAAAAAATTGTCAAATATTGGAAAAATATTACTTTTTTTCCATCGAATTACTCGCCTGAAAAAAAAATTCGGATAGAAAGGTTTGTCTATTCAAAAGGCCCAAAGTTTTTCACAAACCAACATCATATTAGTTGAAATGAAATATAAAAATCAATTTTATATCAAATCTTTGGCAAGTAAATCTGTCATTATTATAATAATGTAACCCTTTTCTAACCAATTGAATTAGAGAAGAGCTCAACAAAATATTTTTAATTTTTCTTGAAAGTATTAAATGCCAAATAGTTTTTTAATAATGAAAAAATATATTTGATACAATTTTTAACCAACTTTCAATACGAAAATTGAATGAAACGTTATACATCATTTCATTTGCTTACTTTATTGAAAGTAAATTTTTCGTGATACATCTTAATATAATTTCCAATACATTTAATGTGAGTCATATCAGAGATTTACGATTTATCCATTTATAATATTCATTTATTTATAATATTCATTTATTCATAATATTCAGAGCCGTAACTAGGGCGGTGCCGTCGGTGCCCTCGCCCCGGGCGCAGGCCACAGGGGGGGGGGGGCGCAAAATACAAAAATAATTCAGCTGATGAAACTGATAAATTTTCAATTTAAAATAAAAATATTTCCTGGAAATCCTGGCTACGTCCCCATTCTAATTTCTAAAACATGTAGTTGCCCCCTTATATAATTTTAGGCTGCGGCTACAACTACCCAAAACTTTGAGAGTTTTGCAAGTTTCATTGGACGAGCTGGAAAAGGGGTTAGTTTTCCACCAATCCCAGGCCGTCGCCAGTTTTCGGTCATCTTTATGCACGCCTATTCTTGCGTTATTTTAGACACTCTGATAATTTTAATAAGGGAAAGTGGCGCCCTCAAGTTAAGTTCCCATTTGCGGAGCTTCTAGCCTGTCGGGCAGTGGATGCAGCGTAGCGTTACGTATTTTCGCTATGTCAAGGCTTCAGATAGTTCCGGACGAGTATCTCATCTCTGCTCCAGCTGTCAGTTAAATAATTAAATTAGTTCGCATTTGGTATCTGTCTACTCAGAATCAGGTTTTGTAATGTGTGCAATTAACAACATAGGTAAGTACGGAATTCACATTGAAAATGTGACATTTTGCTTTGAAATTTCTTTTATATCGTAAATCGCAAGAAGCTCAAAGAAACACGTAACCTTCTTTTTTCTTTGGTGATTTTTTAGTGATTTTGTGGCAAAATGAGATTCTTACAAACGCAAACTATGGACGATTAATTAATTCCTTTCTGATCCCTTGGAGATTTATGAATCTGCTATTCTTCTTAAAGTCATTAAAATGCGGTGGTAGCTCCTATCGTATTTATTGAATTTTGAGGTTATAGTTTTTACGAAAATATGACTTTTTAAAGCATAAATTGTATTGAATATTGAAATATTCATTATGTCTCGACCGAAAATAAATAAGTCTATTAGATGAAAATACCAAAATCCATATACCCCAGATAGCAAAATGCCCGCCGATTGCAAGCGATCTGCCGGCCCGCGGTCCGATCGATCGGACCGACTGGCCGGCAGATATGCACCTTAATGTGCACACCATTGATGTCTATATGCCCGCCCGACAAGCGGGAGCGACGCTGTCCGGCGAACTGCATGCCTGACGGTCCGGTAAAATGCAGGCTGAGTGTGCGAGTAGATTAAAATTAAAAAAAATCTTTTCTTATGTGAATAAAATAAAAATTTCCAAATATCACGAAAGGTAATGACGAGATTCTGCGTATAATAAGTCCAAGTTGAAAGAAAAATGTCAATATTATAAAAATATCTTTTTATAATATTGACATTTTTCTTTCAGCTTGAACTTTATATTATTACGCAGAATTTCATTACCTTTCGTGCTATTTGCTAATTTTGTTGATTTGAAGGACACCGACAGCAAAAAATTGCTAACAAATTTTTTGTTCCACACACAGCCAAAACAATACCAAAAACCGCAAACGATGAAAGGTATAACTCCGTTATACAAGTGGATTACTCCGTTTTCCAAGTGGATTACTCCATTTACAAGTGGATTACTTATTCTTCTATTTTATCTGGAACGAATAACAATTATTGTTTGCAAATCGCACACATCCGAGCGAAAATTCACGGGTGTGAACGCCACACGAGATGGAACACGACAAGAACAGCTGATCCAAAACGCGCATGCGCGTTTTTGATCCCAAACTACTCGCACTATCAGCCTGCAGCGGTCGTGTAAATCGCAGGCCCGTCGTTCCTCGCCGCTCGCAAGCCCGACGGGCATCTAATGTGCCGGACCGTTGCCTGCCGTTGTCCGCCTTTCGGTCGCATTCCGACTCTGCCGGCCTGTCGCGTGCATTTAGCAGGCACGCTGGTCTCCAGCCCGTCGGGCCGATCGCGTGCCGGCACGTATTGTAATCTGGGACGGAAAAGGAATTGATGCCATGATTTGCTAACCTTAAAATATCATGAATAAAAATAAATTCAAACTAATTGACGCGAATCACCATTGCCTAACAAAATCAGAGTAGTAATTTGTTATTTATTCCAGTTCGCCTCGGTCAGTGCTCACAAATAAATAAGCGACCAAACATTTCAATTTTTTTAAATAAGTGAAAATATACCCAATGTGACAAAATGGTACGTTTCAGTCATCTTCACACAATTATATTTGAACCAAAAATTATTTTTTCAGTTTTCATTCTTATTTTCTATCAAAAAAGTATACGAAATATTCCCTATAATTTTTGTCCTCATATTCCAATTTAAAAAAATCCTAGATATTAAATTTTCATGTAAAAAGCGAGGTTCGAGATGTTATCTCAGTGATTAAAATTAATAAATAGACCTGTTTTACTCATGTCTAAATAATATTGTATAGTTTGATGCATAAGATTCATAGTATATATTCATAGTATCATTACGTAAATCTGTAAACTTTCCGATTTGCAACAACAAATAATGAAGGGTGGAAATGCAAAAGCAGTTAACTGACAATTTTCCAAATATTTTTTTTTTCTCAAAAATTCTAAAAAATTCAAACATTTTCTCCGTGTTCATGAACTCAAAATCTCGGGTACGTCTCAGCATTTTAAATTAAATTAAAATTATCATTTTCGTCACGATTTTAAGACGCTTTTTAGAACCCATGAAATTCTAACCTCAAAACTAAAACTTAATTTTCTCGTAACCGAATGATTGTTTCTATCAAACTTTTTTTCTCTGTATTCATTAACTAAAAATATCGGGGATTGATCTTTATTTTATTTTTTCAATGAGTAATTAATTTCTTATTACTGTCGTAATTCGACTTGAACTGGGTAAAAAAGTGTCAACCCGACATGATCACCTTCGGATAATATTTTCTCATAACTGGGAGCATCTTTTTAATAAAACTTTTTTTGGTATCGATTAAAAGCAATACGTAAGTTCAGAAGCAGAATTTGGATTATATTTTTTTAATAGCGATTTCGAATTCACACAATGTTTCTTCGCTCTCCTGCACAATTGGCATTTTTTCAGTTATACCTTATTTTGCCTTCACACCCTCAAAATGCCTTTTACTAAAATCTTCAAATAGTTTAAACTTTTTGTTTTGTTTAGATATCCTGAATTCTTGATCACTTCTCAACGATGCCTCCTAAACGACCATCTGGTGCGGAGTTCCAGAAAAGAAAACGGTCCAAAGAAAACGATGACAAGAAAATGTCAAAAGCTTTGCTTAGCTGGGCAAACATAGACTCGACTGTACAAACTCAATGTAATAATGCTCTTCACGATTCTAAAAGATGTGACTTAGATGTAGCTGCAGACAAAATATTTCAAGTCCCTACCACATCCCAACCTGACAACGAAATCGCATCATCGCCGCAGGATACAGCCGATTCCAGTCTTCAAGATGAAAGTAATGAATTAAAAGAATTTTTGCATACAGATCCAGTTAAACAGACCACCACTCTTGACCGAAATGATCCAAAATCATGGTTCCCAATGACTGACTCAATTTGTATTTTTCTCGTCGAACGTGGTCCGGACCAAGGAAAAGAATCAGATTTTTCTCTATCTGAAACCACTGGAAATAGAAAATTTCTAAAGAGTGGTTCACAAGAAAATTAGTTAACGGACAGGTTTTGGATAGAAGCTGGTTGATCTATAGTAAAAAAAGAGGAGCAATATTTTGTTTCGCTTGTATTCTCTTCAGTATAATTCTTTTTAAAAACCCCAATGTATCTTCACTTGCCAATCCAGAGCAAGGTTTTAACGACTGGCGACATTTAAATCCAAGGATTCCTGAGCATGAGAACTCACCACTACACCGTGAAAATTGTATTAAATGGAAAGCTCTGGAAAAAAATTTGAGGGTAAAATCATCCATTGATGCGTCTCTTCAAATCGCAATTGATCAAGAAAAGCAAAAATGGCGGCAAATTCTAAGGGTACACATTAGTGTCATTCTTTTTTGTGCTGAGAACAATTTAGCTCTAAGAGGAACTGATGAAAGAATGCTCAATTTGTTCCATGTACGGCACATAGTTTGAACCTTGCAGGAGTTCATGCTGCCAACGTTTCATCCGATATGATAACGTTTTTCTGTATTGTTCAAAGACTTTTTACTTTTTTTTCTGGATCGACAATTCGTTGGGAAGTTCTGATGCAACATATTAGTGTATCTTTGAAATGTCACGCAGACACCAGGTGGTCGACTAAATCAAGGGCAGTCAACGCCTTGAACACACAACTTCCACGAGTTGTCACTGCATTAAATGTTTTGACTTCTGATAAGTATAATGCTGACACTATTGCAACCGCTAAAAGTTTATTGACTAATGTAGACTTCAAATTTCTGTGCACCTTAAGTGTGTGGGCTCGAATTTTAACTGCCATTGACAGAGTGAATCGATGCCTACAATACAAAAATGTCACGGTAGATAGAGCATCCAAAATGGTAGAAGGACTCACAAAACAGATTCGAAACATCCGAGATGAAGATTTTGAGAAAAAAGTCTTTGATGTAGCGGAAAATGTAGCTACAACCATTGAAATTTAAAATGATTTTGCTTAGAAAAGGAGACGATTTGTCAAAAGACAAGACATGGATGAAAGTTTGGACGCAGGTTACAACATAACACCAAAACAAAAATTCAAAAATGGAATGTTTGAAGTAATAGACACTTTAATAACTCATTTCAAATGGAGATTTGAGAAGCTGAACCTTATCGCGGCAGATTTCGGATTTCTGTCAATTCGCGGTTTGAAGAATACTGATCCTGAAAGCCTGAGAAAACAAGCCAAAGATTTGGCTATCAAGTATGAAAACGACATAAATCATGCAGAATTTATCAGTGAATTGGAAACGGTAAAATTTCAGGCAGATACACTTTTCGCTGAGTCAGAATCAACAGCTTCGTTGGACTTACTTCAGGCACTTCATGAATATTCCTTGGCGGAAACTTGTCCGAACATTGATATAGCTCTGAGAATTTTTCTCACATTACCTGTGACTGTAGCTTCTTGCGAACGAAGTTTCAGCAAACTGAAACTGATCGAAACATACTTAAGATTGTGTATGGGGCAATTGAGATTGACGAGTTTGGGCATCTTGTCCATAGAAAATGCAATTGCAAGACAACTTAATTACGATTATATCATTGATACTTTCGCATCACAGAAGGCACGAAAAGTTAAGATTTGAATATTTTCTGAATTCCCTTTTTTACAATTTAATTCCAATTGAAAACTTCTTCACGTGTATGCCTAACGTGTCAGTTCGGAAAAATAAAAAATTTGGAAATACTAAGGAATGTACTTTTTGGCGATTACGGATAAGTCAACAAATCATAATTATGCAATAAACTAATCTAGGCCTTTAAGTCCAACTCTAGCGATCAGGAACATTTTTCACTGCCCAAAAAATTCTGTCGCTCTTGAGAATTGTCAAAATTTAGTTTTTGTGTTCGTATTTTCTTGCTCAGGATCTCCCACGAGACATCCATGACCTTTCAACCTAGGAATTTTTCAAATATTGGCTTACGGCGTTATTTTTTTAAGGGGGGGGGGGG
>CAKNXH010059476.1:36862-51054 GCA_932178445.1 Andricus quercusramuli
GGGGGGGGGGGGGCGGGGTAAATTTTTTCAAAGTCGCTTTTCCCTCTTGAAAATGAAAAGTTTTTATGACGGATATTTTTGTCATAGGATGCGTATTTTGTGAGACATTTCGATGTCCCAAGTTAAAAAAAAACATCCAGTATATTCTAAATTAAGAAGATGGTAATTCACACACTACCGGAAAGTATCCTGAGCATTAAAAAAGAAGAAACAACCCTCTTTCACCTTCCATTCATAAAGTATCATTCATTAAATTGATTTTATGGATTTATTAATTTCAATATTTTGTGCGAACTGCGCGCATGCGCAAAGATATTGACCAAGCTCAAAAATGCGTTTCTACATGTATATAGAATGTACGAAAAAAGTTTGAAATGTGTGCCTCAAGATTTGTTTTTGACTTTTTTTTTGAGAGAAAATGACACTTTACGTGGATATGCCCATTATACTTCCCCTAAGCTTCTTATGAAAACAAACATCTCGAGTTCAAATAAACGAGGATCGCCTTTGTATTATGATCGCACAGTAGAAGTGACCCGGGATGACTCAGCCTTTCGAAACTACGAGCCCAAGCCATTTGCCTACACAACGCATGCAAGTTAATGTAAAAGTCACGCACTCAAAGATTCTACTGACCAATTTTCAAATATAGGACATTATTTTTCAACCAAAAAGATTAATTTTCAACCGAAAAGACAAATTTTCAACTAAAAAAAAATATATATAGTTTTCAACTGCAAAGTATAGTATTTACTTAAGCTTTCAATTAAAAAATTAATATTTTACAAGCAAACAAAATTAAACAAAATAGTTTAATTTGTAAGCAAAGAGATTAATTTTTAACCAAGGTAGATGAATTTTCAACCAAAATAGATAAAATTTCAAGCAAGAAGAATAATTTTCTAAAGAAGAGTGAATTTTCTACCTGTAGATGGATTGTCAACCAAAAAATGATTTTTCAACCAAAAAGATTTTTTTTTTAACCAAATAGATTAATTTTCAATGAAAAGAGACGAATTCTCAAACAAACAAAAAAAGAATGTTCAACAAAATGGTTCATTTTTCTACTAAAAACCATTAATTTTCAACCTAAAGTGGAATAGTTAAATTTTTCATAAAGGAGATGAATAATCGGTAAATTTTTAACCATTTTTAACGACAATTATAATAATTTACCAAAAATGATGAATACATGAATTTTCAGCTATGAAACAAAAATTAATAAAAAAGATTCCAACAAAATAGTGAAATTTTCAAATAGAGAAATTAATTTTTGACGAAAATAGATGAGTTTTCAAACAAGAAGAATAATTTACAACAAAAAAAAAGATGAATACTCAACCATATAGTTGAACTTTTAAACAAAGAGCAAAAATTATGAGATAAAACAAAATAATTCCAAATGTCCACTAAACTCAACTTTGAACAACGCATCCCTGATGTCGATGGTAAAATCCGTATTTTTATAAGGTTGTAGGGACCACAATCACTGAATAACTTTATTTTCTCAACATACCGACTTTTTAGTGTAATGCTCGAACTTTCGAAAAATGCACTTGAAATTTTTTAAACGTATGATAACTAACAAAAACAAGGAGTACTATGCAAAACTACTGTATTAGTCGGCTTTGTGAAGCCTCCAGTGTCAGCGCCATTTTGTCTTACGTCACAACTTAGAGAGGTTTGTTCTAATATTCATCAGAGACCACGGAGCAATAATGAGACCGATATATGCGTTTTGACCGTGCAAACTGCGCCTTTACTAGGTGTCGAAAGTATTGGCGCATGCACACTGCGCTTTACTATCTCTTTTTCTCCCGTGAAAAAAGAGATAGAATATCGTAGTGCGCATGTGCCACTACTTCATTTAGGGTGCAGATACCACAGTCAAATCTCGAGGCGCTTTGTACAGCGTGATCAGTCTCCTTATTATTACTCCATGTCAGAGGCAAACAATTTCGAAGCAACGTTAAGTTCTCAAAACATATCACCCTCACTTGTTTAGTGATTCTCCCGATTGAAATTCTAGAGTTCGCGCAAGATGCTTATATGTACGCGCGGGAATAGCGAGCTCCCATTGGTTCTTCACAACTCTCAATAGTTTAAAAACTATAGATTGTATAGCATTTTGTCACAGTTGTTTGTTGTTCAGTTTTGTGTGAGGAATGTGTGTGTACAAGGAATATGTTGAGTTCAGGATCACCCTGTAAAATTTTAATCACCCAATTCAATTAAAATCCCAAAATTATTAGTTATATCAATCATATCTATTAAAAAAATAATACGTACGCTGCGGAATTATTTGCACTTCATATAGTTCATCCTGCACTATTTATTAGTATTTTTACTTGTGAGTATTATTCCATACATATGAGCATATTTAAATCGGTGCTCCAAGTTCGGCTCCCCAACTGCATTGCGCATGCGTTGCGCCGGCAGTCTCATCGGCTGTAAATGGCGCGATTTATGAAAATTATCGCATGCGTAAATCAATTTTTTATAATAAATCATCATTGTGGAAATAACAATAACTAATTTTCAGATCACAAAATAGTCTTTTAGAGTGCAAGGTGGAATAATTATTTTATGGTACTCTGTAAAAATAAATTAATGTTTTTAAATTCAGAGGAAGGAATGCCTTTTTTCACCAATGTGAATTTTAAATCATTCATAATATTTTTTTGTACTTTATGATTATTATAAATTGTGAAAAATTGATTTGCATATTTAATCATTTCAAATAAGCGCGCGAACAACATCCAATCCACCCAATGAGTCTGCTGGTGCAACGCATGCGCAATGCGTTTGGGAAACCAAATTGGGAGCAATGATTTAAACGAGGTAGCCAATCATTGGGGGGTGGCCAGCGATTGTACCGATTACCCTACAAAACGTTCTAGACCAATCACCTTCGAGCAGAATGAGACAGTTGTCGTACCACACTGTCTCTTTTCTTTCTTGACATACGCGTTTCCCCCACGGAGTCAGCAGTCCATTTCTATATGCGATGGTTCCAATTGCTTATATATAAACTGAGTATAAAGGACACTTTTCGTGCGGATTTTTTTTTTTCTGTAAGTACGGTGGCAGTAGCATTTGAAATATGGCAGACGTCATTGACTGTAATTTTCCTGTTTGGGGCCTTTTGCCAAAAAAAGAAACGGGTGTCACTCAGTTCCTTACTAAATATCCTGAGTATGACGGCAGAGGTGTCAT
This sequence comes from Andricus quercusramuli, assembly GCA_932178445.1. Classification (NCBI taxonomy): domain Eukaryota; kingdom Metazoa; phylum Arthropoda; class Insecta; order Hymenoptera; family Cynipidae; genus Andricus; species Andricus quercusramuli. The sequence continues at coordinate 40,079 of CAKNXH010059476.1, forward strand.
TATCGCTATTTTCGACTCTGGAGTTGACCCCGGAGCACCTGGCTTGCAGGTAAAAACATTCTTATAAAGTCTTCAATACTTCAGAGTTAATCATCCTACATTTCTTCAACTCACATTCAGTTTATTTTTATTGAAATTTCTTTTTTTCGTATCATCTACGTTAAATTGTTAATTGCCTTTTTCTTCAATCTGACTTTATTAATTTTAGAATTTGAATAATTTATTTAAATGTTTAATGAAATATTTTTTCCTTCCTTTGCCTTTCAATTGTTTAAGTGTCAAATGTTCCGAAATTCGGGATCAGTACACAAATATTTTCCATAAGCTTGGCTAGTCGTCCCGAATTTTCGGGACGACTAGTCTCATCTCCTTTTCCAACTCTCCAATTTTTTCCGGACGACTAGACACAGCTATTATATATATATATATATATATATATATATATAAACAAGAAAGAAGCTTACGACTAATTCTGTTATGTTTTATTTGATTTTTTTTTAGCAGGATTAGTTTTTCTTTACTGCTCTTTAGTCATTATTTTTCTGCATCAAATTTATATTTCTAAATGTTAAAATCTTATGAGAAAGCAAATATTATTATTTTATAATTTTTTAATCATTTTAGTATAAGATATGATCACTGAATAAAATGTTTAAGAATCTTGTTTTGGATACTGGTATCTTTGTTGAAGTTTTTAATTTTTGCTATTCTTTTATCCTACTTGAGTTCACTCTATTTTTAACTGCAGCTAAAATGCAAGATACGGGCAATTCTCAGTAACGTTTAGATTTGCTGTCCTAGTTATTTATTGGTGTCTGATGATAGGATTAAGATGATTTATCTATGAGGTACGTTTTCCTATGACAAGAACTGCATCAGGCAATAAGTCTTTATGCACTAACCGACAATACAGGAAGGAAAATCATTTTTATATTTTATAATCTAAAGACCTCAAAATCAAGTGATTTGTTTTAAAATGATTCTAGGCTATAGATAAGTTAATCAGAATCACGTAGGTTGTATAGAAAAATTGTAATTGGATCGTTTGAAAAAAAAATGTTGATGGACAATTGAAGCTTAATCTTTCAGGAAGAATCTAATTATATGCCCCCGTTTTAATGTTCAATAACAGCAAAGCTATTCATTTAAATGAGAAAATGCGTTCGTACAAATAAAATATCGCTTGTGTAATGGGCAACGTTCCCTACAAAATTAGTTGAAATTTATAAAACACATTGTAGATATCTGATTTTCAAGTGTATAAATGCACTTACTTTTTATTCCAACGGGCTATGTTATATATATATATATATATATATATATATATATATATTTATATTTGGTTGGTAGTAGTATTAATTTACTGTTATATACACATATCCAGCTACTCTACCACAATCTTAGTTTTAAGAATATTATTATGTTTATATTTGTTCCTTAGAGGGCTTCTTAACCCTAGGAACTTCTTCAGTATTTTACAAATTGCCTATAAGTGTCGAACAAAAAATTGTGCGTCCTTTAATGTTTATATCAATAAAAAAGAAGTTGTTGCTGGTGTAACGAAATCAGAAATTTAAATGTATGAGTTTGCTGTTTTTTGGGAATTTATAATCTGTCATTCTAACGTTCGTTTGAAATATTCGAATGATGATATAATTTAATATTATATATATACATACATATATACATACATATATATATATATATATATATATATTTAATTAGGATGATACGAGTTGGAGTAGGAAGTGATTCTTTATTCCTGTTAAGCTGTTTGAGGACTGGTGGTAATAAAGGAGTGGTGTTCAGCAGAAGTGTGGGCTTTGTGGTAAAGGCTGAAAAAGGTCTGAAGAGAGGAAATTGTTATCAGGAGCCAGATGTTTCAATTTTTATTCCTGTTTTGATAGAATTGAAATGATATTGATTGTATGAATTCCTGATTTTCCTCGAAATATCAATATCAGATTATGGTTAACTGTATCAAACATTTTAGGAAAGTCAACGTTAATTTTAAGGCCCATGTTCTCCATGCTTGTATTCAGTTTAATCAACATTCTTTGAAAGTCTTCGATTGACTGCCATAACAACCTTATCATCTGCGAAAGCTAATCCACGTACGCTCACTGTATTCAAGATCCGCACCTTCTTCGTAGAGGCCATTCTTATATACTTGTCCTTGAATATAATAAACAGCCACTTTTTCTGTGATCTGTCTCAAGCTAATTATTTGATCTGTACATGATCTTACTGACATAAATCCACTTTGGACCGCTACATGAAACTTTACGCTCGCTACATAAAACTTTACGCCCGCTACACATGCACCGCACCAGGCGAGTGAGATTATAGAGGAAATTATCTTTATCTTAAAAAATTGTATCGCTGGACCCCAAAGTCTCCCTTCTGCAAAGTACGCTATTTTTTCACTTTTATTCTAAAATTGTCAAGTACACCAAACATCTTCTATCTGCTTCACAAGCTTGTTTCTTCAAGCCCTTGATACACAATATACTATTTTGACTATGCTTGTCAATGAGAGAACACCAGTACGCCAAACAGCAGTCACCAGAGTATAATCTGCAAGAAAGCAAGAGGAGTCATGAAACAAAAAATTGTTCCGAAATTTGTAATACCTACCATAATTTCTAATATGATCATTACACTGAAATTATCAATTGGCAAAGGATGCAAGTCTTCGAACCGCCAATCACAAAAATCCTTCAATATCTCACCCAGGACATCATATGTGACGTGCGCCGAAGAAAGGGGGCTTACTTTAAAAAAAAATTTCGAACGTTATTATTGCTAATAATTGAGTTGTTAGGTACCCGAGAAATCAGGCTTTCGCTCGAGAGCTCGAGATCCCGTGAAACACCTCCCACCACTCACCACTACATCTCCGCGTCTCATCCATACCCGTCCGTAAGCCGCGTCTACGACCTATCTCTTTCCTCATGATAATGAAATGGTAAGTGGCGATGGAAGATTTCTTGAGTGTTCCCTCTCTTCTCAAACTCGCGTCTATCCGGTGGACTTCGACTGCTCGCCCTGAAATATCTTACTTTCCAGAGTAAGCCCCCTTTCTTCGGCGCACGTCACATATGATGACCTGAGTGAAATCCACAGAGGGAATCTTGAGCCTATGCGGAAACTTAAAGATTTCATGCAAGTGCCTTGTCACAAACTGGCAGTGGAGAGATGGATAAACGAAGTGACGGAGGCATCGAAGCATGTCTTTGGAATGCATGCTTGAGATCCAGTTTTTGAAACTAAATCCAATTTCAAACTACTTTAGTTGTGTGTTTCTTCTGAGCGGGTGGGAGAGATTACACGGAAAGAATTTGTCCGTAAAAAAGTCACGAACTTGTAGCTCGGTGTCTGATACGAAATAAAAAAATGAAATATTGACTCTTATTTCTATGAGAAATGTATGGATAAGTTTTGAACTATTTTACGAACAGTTAAAACATTAAATGAACAGTTCTTGAAAAATTCAGACTTACATGTAACAAGATAATTTTTATTTGTGCGATTTAATTCATATTAGCTTATAAATTCGCAACTCGGAAGATTCGAACTCTCGAATACTGCTGACTCACCAGCTTCTAAACATATAAACTAAGAGTGCGTAAACACGCGTAGCCGTCAAGGCCAAACAATATAGGTTTAATAAAAGTTCTAGTCACTCATCAGATGAACTCGAACCACACATACACGCGTACACACGCATCGCGCGTCTGTGCGAGCGTGTGTGCGGGCCACGTTCAGACAATTCTAGTTTCCAGATTTGTCGGGCAAGCTGGAGAGTTCTCTGAAAATTTGTTCCCAGTCACTCGTAATATTTTTGTAATTATTAACGAAAAAAAGTGATGAACCGTTTTAGAATTTTTACATCGAGTTCGTCAATTCTCTTTCAAAGTGCGCAAGTTATTAACGAAAATACATAATCATCCGATGCATTTTTCTCGAATACGAGACCCAGATACTCATTCGTGACTTTCTTAAGGACACATGTTTTTCGTGTAGGGATGGTAGTCGATGTACAGCGCGATGAGTGCGGGATAGCATAACACAAGTAAAAAATACTAGCGAAGAACTGCATGAAGTCTTGAAAAACAGCTAATTGTGTAGAGTGTTATTTCCTCAGTGACATTTTTATGAAAAATTAGTTCTTGGTATCGTTGGATTCGTAGGAGAAAGCTGCGTTTAACTGTGTTAATAAAAATTATTTCTATTTATTGTAAAAAACAATTGTTTTTAAATGAGGAAAGACGAAAAAGTTAAAAAATACAAAATAAAAAGATACACAAGGCACTTTGCGTCTCCTGAGATTTGTACAAGGCATGTATACGTCATCAGCATACAAATAAAAAAGAACCTAAAGAACTCTGTGTCTTTTTTGCCTTTTAAAAGTGATCGAGTGTTGAGCGAATTTACAAACGAAAAGAATCGCTTGTCCTTACGTATGTTTTCGACTTGTGAAAAAGCTCGGGTTCAGATCGGAAGTCCAAGGGAAATAAGTCCCGGCTAGATTCGACTATACACTAGCGACGATTATTCGGGTAAGTTCGGAACAGCCGCTGAATACAGAGAGTCCCTTGCGTATGCTTTGTTGTTGTATTTTGAGGCCGTGCTCGAGCCTTTCGATAAAGGCATCGTCCGCAAGTGACTTTGTGTTCATTTTGCCTTGTATTTTTGACTTTCCGTGACTAGTACAAAATCGCAAGTCCTATATTATTCAAAATTTTATTCGATTGAGATTGGAGATTGAGATTGGACTTACGTGTCTTTTTAGTTTGTACGGCATTTAAGTAAATTAGATTGCCACACTTCATAGAAGCGAAAAATGCCCCCCCCCCCCCCTCTGGATCTCGCTATATCACACTACGGATACACACCCATAGTTCTGTAGAAGAGACGACCGTTACTGGTACGTATAAACAAAAGTGCTTAAACGAGCAAAGTTAAGTGAGTTGAAATAGAGTTACAATGCTCTAACAAACAAGCCACCGGCGCACAGTGGGAAATTCGGCAAAATTTTGTGTCAAAATCGTAGATCTCGGGATCGGAGCAAGTTAGAGCGATGAATTTTTTACGGCAAGTAGGTGAGGGGATGAGGAGTAGAGGAAAAATAGTCCGGACACGTTAGATTTTTTTTTTTGACTTTGATAGAAGGTCGCAAATTTGCGATTTTTAAAGAAATTTTCAGTTTTTCATTTTTTTGAAGGTTATACAAATTTTTTTTCAATCACATGATATACGTTTACGGTGTATTTTTTTACGCAGAATACGATGACGTTATTGATTTTTTTATAGAACCCACCGGAAAAATTATGGGAGCGGATAAACATTGCAAAAACTGGTTTTCCGTTTATAGTGCTTTCCATTCAGGTTCTACGACAAAACCAAGACCACCATCGTGTTCTGCGTGAAAAAATACATAGAAAACATGTGTTACATGTTTCAAAATGACTTTACATTCGAGAGAATCGAGAAGATTCTGGAAAAAATCACCTACTCCCGGCTTAGTTAGGTATAGCAAATCATCCGGTCTGATAACAAAACTTATAATTTTATTTTCAAAATTACATTCCAGTATCTACTTGATGCACAAATAGATTCGCCATTAAACTATTGGGAATGATTTGTAAAATATACCTATCTACGATAAATCAGACCAGATGATTTGCTATACCTAACTAAGCCAGGGGTAGGTGATTTTCTTCAGAATCTTCTCGATTCTCTCGAATATAACGTCATTTAAAAACATGTAACACATGTTTTCTATGTATTTTTTTACGTAGAACACGATGGTGGTCTTGGTTTTGTCGTAGAACCTGAATGGAAAGCACTATAAATGAAAAACCAGTTTTTGCAATTTTTAGCCGCTCCCAGAATTTTTCCATTGGGTTCTATAAAAAAATCAATAGCGTCATCGTATTCTGCGTAAAAAAATACACCAAAAATGTATATCACGTGATTGAAAAAAAAAATTGTATAACCTTAAAAAAAATGAAAAACTGAACATTTGTTTAAAAATCGCAAATTTGCGACCTTCTATCAAAGTCAAAAAAATTTTTTAACGTGTCCGGACTATTTTTCCTCTAATCCTCATCCCCTCACCTACTTGCCGTAAAAATTTCATCGCTCGGACTTGCTCCGATCCCGAGATCTACGATTTTGACACAAAATTTTGCCGAATTTCCCACTGTGCGGCGCTTTCACAGCATGCAAAATGTAATGTAATTAAAAACATTATAACGTATGAAAAAAAAAAGAAAATTGAGGAGGAGCAAATTGACACGTCCGTATCCGATCGCTATGACAGGTGAGCTGGATAAAAATTAAAAAAAAAACATACCTCGTAGCATCAAAAAACGGTTTTGCACACGTGTAGGAATATAATTTTGGTCATCTAAATAAGCAAGATATAAAATATGTCATATGTTTCGCTATTTTATTTTTGTTGTCAAAAAATTGCCCATATGGAAACGGTCACGTACGATGTTGCGCACTGAAAGGGTTGGGGGGGGGGGGGGGGGGGGTCTTGTTAAACGTGACAAGTGGTGACCTATAGGGGGACGGCTCACTCTGTGCGTGATGTTACGAAACGTTTTCTTGTTTCTATTCACAAACTGCTGGCATCTGTCAGCAGCGTCCCTATCTATATAATTTAATGTTGATTTCGTTACAATTCGTTCAGAGAAATTATAACACTAACATGCTTGCGTTCCAGTTCTACTCTATTCGTTTGGGGTGGTCCAATGGACGAAGAACGAGCTTACGGCCCTTGGTATCACCACACGTATGATCATGCATATGTTAGGGTGCCCAATTTCTGGAAAAACAGGGAAAACACAGGGATTTTTTTAATGAGGAAGTCACAGGGAAAATCGACAACCATTGCGCTTAGAGTTGTTTCTTAGCTCCATCTTCACGGAGAAAAATGGAATTCGAAAAATAGGAACTGAGTCCTGTATTTCTAGCAAATCGTATCCAGGATGAATTTTACTAGAAGAGTACTGTGCGCCCAGCGCTCTATCCAGAAGGAGAGTGCTGCCTACACTGGTAGCCTGTAGTGGCTGCCTACAGTTTAGGAATCAATCCCGACTCAGTCGGGAAAGAGGCTCGACATATTCATCGTGGATCCCGATTCCTAAATTACAGTTCTCAGTCCTGAATTTCTGAACACGATGCAACATGTTTGGGATTCACGTTTAAATTTCCGGTCCTCAAAACTTGTTCCTAAATCCGCATTTTTCTCCGTCTTCAACCCGCAGCAATAATTTTCAAAACTTGACTAAACTCCGAGCCCTTTGTTCAAAGAGAACGAATTATGTTCTTCATTCTTGCAGAATAAAGTGCTTATATACTCTGGCATTGTTGCCTCCTGCGAGGCGCCCGTTGGTGGTGTGTATATGTGGCGCGCATGTGCCTGGCGGGGAGACGAATACCGTGCAAGGTGAGGAAGGAGTTGGGGGGGGGGGGGGGGCAGTAACGTTTAGTGGCGGACTGCGCACACTGTTACCAACATTGTTTTTCGGCTATAGTTCTGTACTATTATTCCTCCAGATGCCTTTCCTTCCTAAAATAATAACCGAAATTCTGTTTTCATCACTCAAAATATCCCGATTTACCATTAACATTGCGAAAAATGGGCTTTAAAAGAGACAGGGAAAACCAGTAAAAGACAGGGAAAAGAGAAAAAGGGAACTAGTGGGCACCCTGTATGTATAAGAGCTTACATATCAATTCGTCCGTTCCGCGATTATACATCTCACGCTGTCAAGGCGGATGCGGACTTCTGAATACCCCATGTATTCATGTAGAAGAGCACTCCTGGTCGAAGGAGCAAACTTTTGCTTTCCTCAGATCATCAGGACTTAATTCAGGTACAGAGGGTTTCATTTTCGCATGCTAGGATAGTGGAATTTCCACCATAGTATACCGTGACTGCATTTTACATCAAGAAGATCCCAGCTATGGGTGCAGAGCGTGTTATGTACACGTAGTATACCTATAACACATACTATCCGGGTGTTCTACTCACGCGGGAGCGACGTATCTCTACAGACATAATGCGGCCCTAAGAGTGCTTTATTACAATCTTTGTCGCATTTGTGATGTTGGGCGCGACTCTGCCCTCCCGAACGCTTCGAGGGAGATAGAGTAAATTGTCCAAACCGAGAAGTACCACATTTCCTGGAACTACGATTTTCGGACAGCAGTCCTCGTTGCACACTCGTGGCCTGGCAGCGTTCTCCAATACTTCGAGAAACGAACTATATTCGTGATCGAATTCTCGGCTCCGGCTGACTACACTATCACTGCCAAGGAGAAGGAAAAGAAAGAGAGGTATCAAGACCTTGAAAGGGAGCTGCAACGACTGTACCCAAAATATTTGGTTAAAGTACTTGTCCTTGTGATGGGTGCTCTCGAAGGTGCGAAACTATCACTGGTTCATAACATTAAAGCCATAACCGCATGTCACAAATATGCCAAGGCACTTGCGAGATGGATGCAGAAAGCTGTTATCCTTGGTTCGCTTCGTGGCCTCAAGACACACGAGGGTCTCGCCGGCTTGTCTCACAGTGGGAGAAAAAGCCCATTTTTGGACAAAAATCGACTGACAGTGCCATTCCTAACGGATTTCAATTTTGATTTTTTTAGAAGTGACCGAAGAGTTTCCAGGTATAACGCTGAACTGTGCCTTTTTTATTTCGACTTAACGGAAATTTGTTATTTAACAACAAACTGACAACTTTCTGTTGCTAAACTTTTCCGTGATACCATTTCCTCTAAGACTTTGGAATTCATTAAAAATGGTCATCAATCAACGTAGTAACTAACTGAAAATAATTTTAGTAGGGTAGAGTAACAAAATTTTTTAAAATAATGTTATAAACAAATTAATTAACAAAAGTCATTTTTTCGTGATTCGCAATGATTAGCTAATTTTGACCCATAGCTTTTGTATAAAGTATCTCAGATAATGATGTGTGCTTACAATGAGTTAAGAATAGCTAATGATTTCGAATTATTTAAACAATTTTTATTAAAAAAATGAACATTTTGACCATTTTTTGATGAAAAGGCTTGATTTTTTTGCGGAATCAACTTAAAATGTTTTGCCTAAGATTCCTTGCTATCATATTTTTCATAATGACCAAAAATGTTAATTATTTCAACAATTTTCATAAACAAATGCACATTTTGACCATTTTTTGATGAAAAGGCTACATTTTTTTCTTGCAGAATCAACTTAAAATGTTTTGCCTAAGACTCCTTGGTATCATTTTTTTCATGTTGACCAAAAAATTTTTAATATTTAAACAATTTCTGTGAACAAATGCACATTTTGCCCATTTTTTCATGAATAGGATTGATTTTTTTGCGGAATCAACTTGAAATGTCTTGCCAAAGGCACCTTACTATCATATCTTTCATAGTGACAAAAACATGTTAATTTTCAAGCAATTTCTATAAACAAATGCACATTTTAAACATTTGTTCATGAATAGGATTGATTTATTTTCGGAATCAATTCGAAATGTCTTGCAAAAGAATCCTTGCTGTCATATTTTTGATAGTGACCTGATATATGACAGCAAGGATTCTTTTTCCGAAAATGGGCAAAAATCTAGCGTCAGCTTAATTCTTTATGAATCATAACGAATTTTGTTTTTTAATGTTTGGTACACTTCCAGTAGAAGTTCACACAGCGGTTATGAGCCCCGAATGGTTGCCGATCGTGCGTAAAGCATTTCACCCCTGTTCGGATAAAAAAAGGATCAGGACTTACAGGCTTAGAGTTTTTGGGTTTATATTTTATTTTGTGGTTTATTGCAGCATTTATGATTTAAGGATGTATTAATATGGGCTATAGAAAATTTTAAGTTTTAGTTGTTTTTATGTAATTACACATCTCTTTTTTATGGATAATGCGTTTATGATTGAACGCAACATTTCTGTGTAAATACAACCAAGTTTGCACAGAGTGAACTTCTACTAGAAGTTTTCCAAACATCAAACATTTTTTTTTTTTTATGATTCTCAAAGAAATGAGCTGACACTAGATTTTTGTCCATTTTCGGCAAAAGAATCCTTGCTTTTATATATCAGGTCAAGTAATCTACTATTATCTTTTGATACTCGTGAACAGCCACCGTATCATGGGCTAAGTTATCAGATATGATTGCGATACTTAGGTGCTTGAGCTCTCCATCTTTTTTATAATAAATAACCACAGTGAATATTGTAGATTGGTCGTTATTCCAGTGGAATGATTGCGCTGCATTCTGAATTATGAAGGCGTGATTTTCAGCGAAATCGAAGCAAATCAAAAACTCCCCAGGCAATACATTTTCCTTCAGGTTTTTGAAAAAATATGTAAATGTAAACAAATGTAAATTCAAAAGATGTATCTTCTCACTTCTAATTTTTAAAGCATATTCCCAATTAATTTTACACTGACCGTAATGCAGGTGTCAGGAGTACTATTTAATAGGACTACAATTGGGCCAACTTTTAGCCCGATCGGACAACTTTCATTTTCGAGGTGGGTACACTTCCGAAGTTATGCCCCATATATATATATATATATATATATATATGTATAGACTATACGTTGTCACCTCAAAAATATATATATACTAGACGTTGTCGCCTCATATATAACGTTGTCGCCTCCGAAAACGGAGGTGACAACGTTTTGCCTATTTTTCGATGTAAATCCATTTTAGATGTACTTTTGTAGCATTTGGCGAAAAAACGCTCGGAGGCGACAACGTTCATCGTTTATCAGCAGTATCGCCTACCTAGTTCGGGTATATATCACCGGCGCTAGTGTCGCATACTAGCAGATACAAACTGTACGTTCTCACCTCCAGCATATATAAATCCAATCACAGGTAAGAAGCACACCTTCCGACCTCCGTGATTTGGCAACACTGCTTTTACTCTCAGTGAATCGGTAG
>CAKNXH010059476.1:57240-71925 GCA_932178445.1 Andricus quercusramuli
AAGACGCTTGCATCAACTGAACAAGAAAATTGGATGGGCAAGACAGAATGCGTCCCGTGTTCAATGTGTGATTGACTACATAACATCTGGTAAACCGTTCACGGAAAGGGTTCGAAAGTTCGCCCAAGAACTAAGGACCTTGAATCACACACTGAACAAGTCAAAGCTGCTGACAATCAAGCAGCATATTGTTGACAAAATAAGGCTGTTATCTGACGCAAGGAGGAGGATACAGAAGAGGGAGAGATGGATCAGGGAGAATCAACAGTTTCTTGCTGACCCATCACGCCTCTTCAGTGATCCCCCTGTTTTTGTAAAAAATCCACCCAAGCCCAAGGAGGTAGAGACTTTTTGGAGAGAGGTGTACAAGATCCCGAAAACACTAGAGTTGAAAGAAGATACTGACAATATCATCCGCTTCAAGATGTTTTGCGACAACCTCATAAAATCTGATGAGGAGTGCCCATCAGTCACTGCCGAAGAGGTGAAAAAAGCACTTAGAGGCACGAAGAACTTTTCCGGTGCTGGACCAGATTGTATCAAGAACTTTTGGTGGAAGAAGTTTACTTCTATCCACCAACATTTGGCCCGCATATTCACCTCATATTTAAAGTCGGAGACGCCCATTCCGCAGTGGCTGGTGTTAGGACGTACTATACTCCTACCGAAAAAAGGCAACTTGTCCAAACCGGAGAATTACAGGCCAATAACTTGTTTGAACACACTGTATAAGATCTTTACAGCTGTCCTAAACAACAGGATTGTTCGACGAATTGAGCCTGTATGGCGAGAGATGTACGAACAACGAGGCTCGAAAAAAGGTGTAGCAGGCTGTCGAGAGAACCTGCTGATTGACAGGTGTGTTTGTAAAGACGCTACAGTCCATCAGCGCGTCCTTTCAATGGCCTGGATTGACTACCGGAAAGCTTTCGATTCAACCTCTCATAGACTTATCATCTCTCTGTTGGAAAGCTTGAAGGTACATCCACACATAGTGAGATGCATAGAGAGATTGATGCCTCTTTGGAAAACTAGATTTACAATCTCATCTAGGAATCATCGAGTGACGACGAACAAGGTCACCTTCCAGAGGGGCGTCTTTCAAGGGGATAGTATGAGCCCTTTACTTTTTTGCATCACACTTCTGCCTCTATCTCTCGCACTACGAAATTCTCCTGGATACCTCTGTGGCGACACTAATCAGCGTGAGCATAAGGTCACTCATGTATTTTATATGGATGACCTGAAGATCTATGCCGCTGGTAAAAGCAAACTTCAAACTGCTATAAATATCGTCAAGAACTACACAGGAGAGATTGGGATGGACTTTGGTTTGGAAAAGTGTGCCAAAATTCATTTGAAGAAAGGAAAGATTACTGGCGTTCCCAAGGACCCTGAGCTTGTCGATATAAGTGTTATTAGACATCTTAACACTGGAGAGACCTATACATACCTGGGCGTGCCTCAAAGCCGCATTCAGGACGTAACATCAGTGAAGGAGTCTCTCCGAAGCAGATACAAGCATCTTCTTCGACAGATTTGGTCTTCCAATCTGTCGGCGTTGAACAAGGTATCTGCGACTAACATGCTTGCCGTCCCGGTCCTACTCTACTCGTTTGGGGTGGTTCAATGGACGAAGAACGAGCTTAAGGCCCTTGATGTCACCACGCGTAAGATCATGCATATGCGTAAAAGCTTGCATATCAATTCGTCAGTTCCGCGATTATACATTTCACGCCGTCAAGGCGGACGCGGACTTCTGAATCTCCAGTGTCTTCATAACCGAATTATTTTGAGTACAGCTTACATCGTTGCAAATGGCAGAGATCCTCTCCTAAAGATGGTCAGAAACCACGAGATGATTGGCGAAGGAGCGTTCCTTTACAAAGCCGCGGAGCAAGCTGCCGAGACCCTTGGCCTGAATTTTAATATCAGAAGTGAGGAAAGTGCATTACTCCATCTAGATGCTTCACGTCTAAAAGCCGAAGTGAAGAAAGCAGAGGTTGGAAAATTTCACCAAGAGCTACTCGACAAGCATATGCACGGAAACTTTCACAGAAATGTAGAAAAACAGTCCTTGTCGAAGGAGCAAACTTTTGCTTTCCTCAAATCATCAGGGCTCAATTCAGGTACAGAGGGCTTTATTTTCGCATGCCAGGACGGTGTCATCTCCACCTTAGCATACCGTCACCGCATTTTATGTCAAGAAGTTCCCAGTGATAGGTGCAGAGCGTGTCATGCACACGCTGAGTACCTAGAACACATACTATCGGGGTGTCCAACCCACGCAGGAACAACGTATATCTATAGACATAACGCGGCCCTAAGAGTACTTTATTACCACCTTTGTCGCTCTTATGGTGTTGGTCGCGACCCTGCCCTGCCGAACGCTCCAAGGGATATAGAGTCAATTGTCCGAAACGAGAAGTGCCAGATTTTCTGGAACTATGATTTTCGGGCAGCAGTCTCCGTTGCGCACTCGAGGCCTGACATTGTTCTCCAAGACTTCGAGAAACGAACTATATTCGTGATCGAATTCTCGGCTCCGTCCGAATACAATATCACTGCAAAGGAGAAAGAAAAAGAGGAGAGGTATCAAGACCTTAAAAGAGAGCTGCAACGACTGTACCCAAAATATTCGGTACGAGTAATTGTCCTTGTGATAGGTGCTCTCGGAGGTGCTAAACTATCACTGGTTCGTAACCTCAAAGCCATACCCGCGTGCCAAAAATATGCCAAGGCACTTGCGAGATGGATGCAGAAAGCTGTCATCCTTGGGTCGCTTCGTGTCCTCAAGACACACGAGGGTTTCGCCGGCCTGTCGTTGTGATTTCGTCGTGCCCTGTGACCACCCATCTCACGGATGTGAGACGTGGCCATAGGTGTATTTTACCGCGGTTCCACTGGGGGCTATTGACATCTTTTTTTTTTTTTTTAGATGGCAGTTGCTCTTAGTGGTACCCTGCGGTGGTTGTTTAACTTTATTTTATATATATATATATATATATATATATATATAAATCCTTCTCGATGAAAAAGGTATAGATCTCGGGACCGTCAAGGTGCGCGGGTTAGCGTTTGCAGATGATAAGGTTGTTACGGCAGAGTCAATCGAAGGATTGCAAAGAATGTTGAGCAAACTAAATATAAGAATGAAGAACATGGGCCTCAAAATTAACATAAATAAAACAAAAATTATGGTGTTCAAAGGAAAGGACGCGAAAAAAATATGAAACATTTTCCTAAATGATGATGAGAATAGAACAAGTTGATAAGTATGCATATCTTGGTAGCTTATACAAAAATGACGGAAAGATAGATGGAGAGTTAGATAGGCGTAAAAAGAGGTAGGAAGGTTATCGGCAGGGTAGGAGCCATTAACAAAAGCAAAAATATAACAAAAAAAGCTAAAATTGCGATATATAATGTTATACTTGTACCGAGACCTGGACATACCAAGAAATGGATGAGAGTAAAATTAGCGCTGTTCTTTAAAGAATGTGGTGTAGAATGTGAAAGAAATTCGTTGAGATGGTTTGGGCATGTTGAAAGAATGAAAAATGAACGACTGACGAAACAAGTATATTGTGGTAAAGTAAATGGTAGTGTACCCAGAGGCAGACCGAGGAAAAAATGGTTGAAATGTGAGAATGTAACCCTACTGAGTCATTGTAATACGTAATTCGAAAATATATAAAAGCCATACAAACACAAGGGCTTGCATGAGGAAGTACATAATGACTTCCTGAAACTCTTCGGTGGGGGTGCTCGCTAGAGAGATTGTTCAGCGTTCTGTGTCGCAGTAGTGTTGCGAAGCGAACTTTTTATTTAATCAAACAACATGGGAATTCTGGATTGATCTACAAATCTATGCACCCTCCCCTTATACCTCCTCGTACAAACACCTTGCTCACTTTTCTTATATGAACGCCCTGATCCCCGTCTAGATCCGAGTGCGTCAGGCTTACCTCGAAAGGGATTTGGCCTAATGGTATAATAATAATAACACGACAGATCCACGCATCATCGACATTCTAAGTTGTGCGATGATGCCTTGCGGTACAAAAGACAAGTATTTTGATCATGGACAACCAAGGATAACTAGATCAATACGCATTACGACGGGTATCTTTCAAAGAGACTTCTTCAGTGCACTATGGTTCTGTTTAGCCTTGAACCCATTTTGCAAAACACTAATTAGCATGTATCATGGGTTCGGAATACACGATGATGAGGATGGTCATCAAGTTATCCATCCTCTATACATAGATGATCTGAAGCTATAAGTTAGTTCAGACCAGAAACTGCAGCAAGTGATCGATGTCACAAAGCAGTTTGCCAATGATATCCACATGGATTTTGGACTAGATAAATGCAGAACAATGCATTTAATCAGAGGAGAATTAGGGACCGTGGAGCTAGAGAACGAGTCCGAGTATGATATCGAGGCAATGGCTGATGGCGAGTCATATAAATAGCTGGGTATTCTCGAATTTAAGGGTATTCAGCATACGATAATTAAGATAAGCCTAAGGACTTCCTTCACTGCAAGACTCAGATTGATTCTGAAGGGTTCTCTTAACTCGGCAAACAAAATAAGTCAATCAACACATATGCTATCCGTGTCTCCACGTACTCCGTTGGGCTCATCAAATGGTCGAACACCGACCTGGAAATGTTTGACGGAACCATTCGCTTAGAAATGACGAAGATCCGAATAAATCATAGTAATTCGGTGATTGAAAGGGTAGTTCTACCACAACATAGAGAGGGTAGGGGCGTTGTAGATGTCAGGAAGCTGTGTAAGTCACAAGTTATACAGTTGTGAGACTATTTTATCAGCAAGTGATATGTTGCGCGTTACAACGCTATCTGTAAAGCGGATCTTGATTACATGCTCTTGAATTTATCCTCAGAGGAGGCTTTGAATGTCAGGGCAAAAACCATAAAGGGATTAGAAACGCAATGGGGACAGAAAGCCATCCACGGTGAACACCCCAAAACGTTAGATCAATATGAAGTGGATAGTGAGGCATCCAATATTTGGCTGAGAAATGGCGTTCTGTATCCAGAAACGGAAAGATTCGTCATTGCGATTCAGGACAGGGTTGTCAGCACCAGAAATTATCGCAAACACGTTTTACATCAAGACGTGGTTGACCGGGGCCGATTATGTGGAGATACCAACGAATCAATCGAGCACATCATTGATGGTTGTCGCGTAATGGCTCAAAGAGAATATACGCACAGACATAATGATGTGGCGGGCATTATACATCAACCACTTGCTCTAAACCTAAGACCCTTAACAGAATGGATGCCTTTCTATAGATACATGCCAATGCCCGTTTTAGAAAGCGAAGATTTAATCTTATATTGGGATGTTCCTATCCAGAAGGATCATTCAATCCGAGCCAATCGACCCGACGTCGGGATGCGAGAAGAAAAAGGTGGAAGAGTCTACATTATCGACATTGCTTGTCCACTTACCGAAATTTGCAGGCAACCTAAGCTAGCTCTAAAAAAGCATCCAGAGACGACTGTTGGCACATCCAACGCTCGCGGCCGCTATGTATGGATAACAGCGGTAAAATACGAACTTCAAACTACACTGTGTTCCTAATTTTTTACTTACAGTGTCATCGCAAAAAATTTCAAACATTGTATTAAATTAATTTATAACATCCTAATCTCATTAGGCACTTGACTTTGTCCGTGGCTGATGATGAAAAACTGGCTAAACAACCACCGCAGGGTCCCACTGGGAGCAACTGACATCTGTGAAAATGACACCTGCTCCCAGCAGAACCGCGGTAAATCACTCCTACGGCAACGTCTCATGACCGTGAGATGGCCTGCGTGGAAAAATTTCGTGGCAGTCTTGAACCATGCTAAAGCCAGTACAGTTTTTCACAATCCTATCTATTTACACAATACTAGTCTGGCGCTACACTAGCGTTGTCTAGTTTTGCAATGCGTTTGATTCATACCTTTCTGCTGTCGAGTCCCAATCTTGGCGCTGCCTAGGAGTTCGTTACGAATTTGAATATATGAATACTGTACAGATTTGAGCTATTTTATAGACAGAATCACGGTTTGGACTTGAGCGAAAATTACAGAAGTGAATTTAGAAAAAAATAATTTTGGAATAAAAGATTTAAGAAATTATAATACATAATTGTATAATTGCTCAAGTAATAACTAAACATACACTAATACATATTTAAGATAATAAACAATAATTATTGAAGGTGATTGAAATCTTAATATACGAAGTGTATTCTCAACGATGTTTTAAAGAATGTTTAAAAACATTTTCTTTCAATTTAATTATATAGCAAAGTTACAATAAATGTATATAATATTTATAATAAGTATAATGCTATGTATTATATTTAGAATATTCCAGAAAATCAAATTTGAACAGAAATGGTTTATTTAATTTATTTTAATTATTTATTGATTCCGTAAATGATAATTAAGCCTAACGTATTAATTATTGAAAATAATAAACAATAATTATTTCGAAGCTCAATCGCCAGGATAATCATACAAATTTTATTATTTTCAATAATTTATTTACACAGCACTTTTCATGCTTAAAAATTGTTCATGTTTTATTGAAATAAATATCACGATGTAATGAATTGAAATTCATATCCGACAAAAATAAAAAAAGTTAACTTTTAGATGGCTGAGTGTGTTAAGGCGATAGGACAAAGTTACAGGAACATAATATGAAGTTACATGAAAAGTGCGACACCGCGTATGTACAAGATTTGCGGAAACTCATTTTGTCTTTTTTTTTGTGTACAAAAACTTTTTTATGTATGTGTGTACATTTAATCTCTCCCTTTTACGGGTTTGAGGGCCTCCGCTCCCTGTACATATATTTACATTTTATCCTTAGTCTAACTTGACCGCTGCTTATATTCTAATGCTTCGCCCTACATAATAACAATAATATTAATACTATTTTTCTTAAACTTCTAAAAATGAGCGATCTTCCAGCGATTCCGTTTTCTCTTACCATCAAATGCATTTTCAACCATTTAAAAATTAAAAATTTTTGCTAGTTACTTTCCTTTAAACAGGATTACCCGTTTGGATCTGCCCTGTTCCCTTGCTAGTCCGGGGAAATTAGACTTTTTTCCAGAAAAAAAAGGTATAGTTTTTTTTTCTTCACAATCATGTCCCTGAAGGCATTAGAAATGGATACCAAAAAAGTTCCCCATCAGATCGGCACCTCATACACCCCTAGCCTCGAAAAACATCCCTTAGACGGGTAGTAGCGCTGATTTTTGGCTATTATATACGAAAGGGTGCGTCGGAGGATAAAAATGAATAGAGGTGAAAATATTTATAATAGAATTTGCAATAAAAAAGGTTCCATAAACTTTTGCTGTACAGGCCATAGGTGATGCGTAATCAGCTCCAGGAGTGGGGGGGATGTTTTAGCTTATGGTGCGAAACGTACTCGCGCGCTTATTTTTCGGCCCATAACTCATAAAAGGGTAGTTTTTGGACAAAAATGCATGGAAGACAATTTGTAGAGCAGAAAATTTCCTTTTAGGACCAATACATTCTTTTTGGATTACATCAATTTGGAAAGTCATTATTATTATTTTTTTACAGTTCACGTACAAGCACTGGGATCCCATTTCCACGTACCTGTAAGGTAGAGTTTTTGGTGCGATTTTTTTATTGTGGTCTCCCCTATAGGCCTATTCCACTGATCATTGGTTGATAATATTACTCGGAATAAAAATTATCTTCTTTTGTTGATAAAATTTTAGACATTGTTTGTATTGGGATTTGACCGGTATACTTGCGATCTCTTTAGACGAAGGAACAATTCGCAATTTGCAAATTTCTTGATCTAGAACCTTGTTTACCGGATTTATGCATTTTATTAAACCCATGGAATGAAATGTACCTTTCCCAGTTAAGTTTTTTATGTTGTAATCCGCGTTGTCAAAAATATACTGGAAAAAGGAATTTATGTCTTAATCAGGTTTCCAAGATTTAACAGCAGATGCTTCAAATAGCGCGACATCCTTGTAGCTTGAGCAGAAACTCAAAGCTGCAACTGTATTTACAATATTTTTTGACGCAACTTTTCTGAATAAAATTACCGCCAGAGAAAGTAATAGGCAAGAAATAAATGAGCGAGGTCTTGTTGCTGCAGTTATAGCATGACCGATGGCTATAGACGTTTTTTTTCAATTTTTCAGCATCAGTTTTTTTACCTGCTATGATAACTGTATCTAAAAATTTACGCAATGTGGGTACAATTGAAGCATTTCCTTCACACATAAAGTCATTGACATCTGGGTAATCTGTTATATGGAGGGCTTCGAATATCTTCTTATACTATATATCCCGCTGCAGTCACAATTCTCATATGTTCTTCTCCTTCATTGCCTAATGCACTTGTATACCAACTATTTATGACTTTTTAATCCCGATCCGCGGAAGCAAACAATTGTTGGTTTGGCTCGAGTTTTAGCAAACATTACCTGATCCCCATGAGTAGTAAGTAATTTTGCTTCTAATGTTTTTTCTGTCACCGATGATCCATCGGGCATAAACTCTTCAATTTTTCTGATCAATGCCTTAAGTGTGAATTGACATTCATCACTCTCATCAATAAAGGAGCTTAGTTCACCGAATGCAGAAACCAAATTTTGATCTTCAGGTCTTCCTCTTTTCTTAGTCAAGGATGGAATCTGTGCAAATTTAAAATAACATTTTTTATGGTAACGAGCATCTTCTGCTATAAGGTATGATACGCTGTTCATACCTCTTGAAACTTGCTCACCCCATTCGTCCTTCCGGCTTGTAGCATCCATTGAAATCTTATCTTTGAGACTTATAGTACGCAACATGTAAATGGGGTTACGTAGGTTTTTCATTTTCTTTTTTTTCTGCTTCTGGGTCCCAATTTTCGCCACAAAACAGGCCTTTTGTCTTGAAATTAAATATTTCGGCAGACCGCAAAACTGGATTATTCTTACCTGGATCTTTTTGTGATGTTTTTAAATCTGGATTAATATTACGCTGCCTAATATACTCCAGTCTACATATTGTATGTACTTCTATCGAGTAGGCCCTTCGTAATAAGTTCATGTATCCATCTTTGCGAATTTCACTCACTCGTCTAAGATTGTCAATTCCACTTTTTACTTCGACTGTCTCACATACACTCAAACTTTTTTCGCTTATAAAACATTTACATGTTGAAACCATGATGAATTTCGAAACACAACTGCCTCATAGTACTTCAGCCTCATTGCTGCTTATTCTGTAGAACAAGTGCATATAGAGAGGGTTCCTTTCTTGAATATACAGGGTGTAGTATTTATGGGGTTGCGTATACGAAGAAGAGTTTATCCCGTCAGTTGACGATGCTTAGGACCCTTAAAAACGAGTTCACTACGTACAAGCCATTCCCACCCGCAGATGGGTCTGGACCCACGTAAAAAATCTCAAGTGGTCTAGCCTAGCGCGAGTCCAGCCTCTTATCGGCACTCTAACTTTCACTTTTCATAAGATATATTTCAAAATATAAGAGTTCAAGGGCTGAGTAAAGCAATCCCTAACAGAAATAATGAGTTTTATAAGAAAACTTAAAAAAGCGATTTTTGAATTGTTATATATTTAACTATGGAATGTTAAATTATATTTTTGAAAGAACTTGAACTTTCGTTTGTAAACCACAATAAAAAAACGCAACAAAAACTTTACCTTACAGGTAGGTGGAAATGAGATCCCAGTGCATGTACGTGAACTGTACAAAAATAATAATAGTGACTTTCCAAATTGATGTAATCCAAAAAGAATGTATTGATCCTAAAAGGAAATTTTCTGCTCTACAAATTGTCTTCTATGCATTTTTGTCCAAAAACTACCCTTTTATGAGTTATGGGCCGAAAAATAAGCGCGCGAGTACGTTTCGCACCATACGCTAAAACATCACCCCCACTCCTGGAGCTGATTACGCATCACCTATGGCCTGTACAGCAAAAGTGTATAGAACCTTCTTTATTGCAAATTATATTATAAATATTTTCACCTCTATTCATTTTTATCCTCCGACACACCCTTTCGTATATAATAGCCAAAAACCAGCGCTACTACCCGTCTAAGGGATGTTTTTCGAGGCTAGGGGTATATGCGGCGCCGATCTGATAAGGAACTTTTTTGGTATTCATTTCTAATGCCTTCAGGGACATGATTGTGAAGAAAAAAAAACTATACCTTTTTTTTCTGGAAATTGACCTTTTTCGAGCTAATTTCCCCGGACTATGCTCTCTCTTACTTCTTCCAGTTTCTTCATCCACGTCACTCCTTGTCCATTACCATCCAAAATCCATCTTACACACTCATCCACACTCAACTGTCCATCTTCCTCACATGTGCACCTCTATAACACATGCGCCCATGACTCCACTTCGTATCCACATACTCTGCACAGATTTCCCTCTTCATCCATCCAATATCTACAAGCTCTCACTCCTTCTCCCATTCTAAACCGTACCACCCTATTCCATTCGTCTTCCTTTTTCATATTTTGCAAATATTCTGGTTCCTGCAACCCTTTGACCATCATATACTATCTATTGTACCTGGAATCCATAATCTTTCTCCATCTCTCTTCTCCTTGTCTTACTAATAGCTCTAATTCTATGTTCTGCCAATCCAGAACCCCTTCTTTCATATCACAAACCCTCCTCGTTTTTTTCCTTTCTTCCTTCCATTTCGAATTTCCCAAATTTCCTCTCGTCTCCTTGTTCCGAATTTCGTCCAAGCATACTTGAGGGGCTTATAGCAAAAGCGGAGTAGAAAGATCATCGGAGCAAAAGCGAGTTAAGAATAATGCGGGCAAAAAAGAGTTAAAAAGAAACAAGAATAACGAGGATTGTATTGTATATTATAACATAAAAGTGTAATACAATGATAGAATATGATACAATCTACCGTACTATCATATCGTTATATTGTGATATACGATACACTCTTCGTTATTCTTGTTTCTTTTTAACTCGTTTTTGCCCGCATCGTTCTTAACTCGTTTTTGCTTCAACGGTTTTTCTACTCTGCTTTTGCTATCAGCCCCTCACTTGTGCTATTCTGCTCCCCTTTTCAGCTTCTGTTCAAACCTCCAGGCTCTCCTAATTTGTCTAGTTACCATTTTCTCCCTTCCTAGTTCTTCCCTTAACATGTATCCTGGGCAACTCCAACTGACCCCCATTACCCATCTCAGAAATCTCTCATGCATGCTTTCCATTTTCCTATGTTCCTTCCATCCCCAGACTTCCACCCCATAACACAATACCGCCCAAACTAACGCATGAAAAAACCAGTCCCTCATTCTCCAATCGTCATTTAACCTTCTCTTTCCTATACCCCATACTTGGCCCATTACTTTGCTTGCACATTCGATTCTCTTCCTCACCATGCACCTCGTTTCCCCCTCCTGCCTCAAACCAAAAACCTAAGTAAAAGAACTCCTCCACTGTTTGTCCGTTCTTCTTCCAAATGTAACCTATTTTGGTCTTTCCACTTCTGAAGCACATCACCTTGGTCTTCCCTACGTTCACCGTCAGTTCTTTTGCTCCCACATACTCTTTAAAAATTCTTATCATTAGGTTCATCCCCTTCTCATCGTCTGCTAATAGAACTACCAGTGTGTCTAGCAGACCGGGAAACCGAGAGAAACCGGGAAAAACCCTGGAATTTTGTTCAGGACCCGGAATTTTTTGTATTTGATCGAAAAATCGACTTTTTTCTATCTTCTTTTTATTCCATTTCCACTTTATCTACGGTCGCAATGTTTCTTCCTACGCTCATCCTAAGTGCCGATCTATGTAATTTTTTACATTCTCATCCTAATGAGAAGGTATTGATCTTATGTAAAATTTGACTTAGTCGATTTTCATCCAATTTCCACGTTTTGAGACCCACTAAGTCAGAAAAAATGATTTTTACGAAGGTTTCTGTCTGTAGTCTGTAATCTGTCTATAGTCTGTAATATGTAGTCTGTCTGTAGTCTGTCTGCAGTCTGTAGGCACGATAACCTTCGAAAAAATGATCAGATTGCATTGAGGTTTGGCACATTTTTTTAAGACCTAAAAGAAAAGGACATGTTCTTTATCCAGTTATTTTGGATAAAAATTCGAAAAGTTATAGCATTTTCAAAATTTTTGAGACCATTTTTTTCAAGATTGGAAAATTCTATTCACGGCTATTCGTAGTACTCGGAAATTCGAACAATTTATCCTCACGGAAAACGACGCAAGTCACGGAAAAAATGAATATACAAAAGTTGTTCACCCAAAAAAGAGCTACAAATTTGTTATTAATCATTTTTTGATAAGACGCGTAGTTCTTGTTTAATCGTGAAAAATCAAATTACAAATAAACAAATTAAATTTGCTGACAAAAAGAGACAAGATACAATAAAATGTTTGATAAGTTTCAACCCTTTTCTCTCACGAGACTCGTGATGACAATGTGTTCGTTAAAGCCGAAGGAGCTTTAACGACAGAGAGTTCACAATTTTTAAATTTCAGCTTTTGATGGTTTGACCTATAATTTCAAAAGTCCTATGCAAAAATGTGGGGAATGTACAATGATGTGCGAAGCGCGAGATCTAACAGGTGCGTGAACTAGGCGCGCTCAAACTTGGGAGCAACGCGCGCAGCGTGATGAGAGTGTGCTCACGTAGCGCGCAGATTTTTTCTATGTATATTATGTTAAAATTCCTATTCCTATGAATACGTTGACTTTTAAAAATCACAAAAAGACATCTAAAACTTGGTCGGGGAAAAATATTTGACCGGGAAAAAACCGGGAATTTCAAATTACCTGATCACTAGACACCCTGAACTACGTCGTCCGCATATGCTAGAGAGTATAGTTTGCTATTACCCAGAATCGTCACTCTTTTTCCTTTAGCTTCTCCTCTATGTCCACCAGCAGCATATTAAATAGTAGCGGACTCAACGAGCACCCTTGCCTTAGGGGGGTCATCCCGTGTGACAGCCTTTTCTTACAGGTTTTTTCGAAATTTTTTGTAGCGAAATTAAAAAACAGGGAGCTTCCTATATTTATTCAGTCTTTAGTAGTAACTCTGAATTTTTATATGCAAAAATATGATCTTGATCGCGAGTTTTATTGAGCGAATGGAAACCATATAAAAAAAGGTAGGTAAACGGCGACCATGATTTTGTCAGAGTGGCTTATCCGAAATCAAAAAACAAAATTGGATGTTAATATAGAGGTGGATGGCTATCGCCGGAACTAAGTTTTTTTTTTAAATCTTGAAAATTCAATTTTTTATATGCTTTTAAACATTGAGACCCAAAATTTCATGATTTTTAGAGACTATTTTTTATGACAAAAAAAAACGGTTCAATATGTTTTTTAAATCCTAGTTCCGGCGATATCCGTACGTGTGCTGAATGTACCATTAAAATTTGAAAGCAATCGATCGAACCGTTTTTGAGAAATCATAGTCGCCAGTTTAAAAAATGTAGTTTCGAGAAAAACGCGTTTGAAAGTTCAGGTGTTATAGCTGTAACGCCGCTGACTGTAAAGGCAAAACTAAGGAACCTTCACATTAAATTTTAGTTTCAGACTTTCAGGACAGCAGTGCCCCTCTAAATATGTGTGCGTATATCTGCGTGTGAATAGAATCGGAGAATAGAATTCACTTCTTCTCTTGTTATTTCGTTCCCTTCCTCCATTTCTCCCCGGACTGTCCTTCTATTTTCCTCTTTGATCATATTTTGTTCTTCCCCTAGCAGAACCTTAAAATAATCCGTCCACTCATCCATTTCTATTTCTTCATTCACGCCCTTCCTTCCTCCTTCTTTCCCTGTTTATCACATCCCAGACCCTACCTTCTTTGATTGCTTTTTCTACTTCTTCCTTGTATTTCCCCTTTTCTTTTTCCTTTCCAGCATCCTCTCATGTTCTCTTTTTCTTCTGTTGTACTCTGCCTTCTCTATTTCTCCTTTCCTTCATTTTCTTACAGACTCTTTCATTCTCTCCTTACTCTCCCTGCATTCCTCGTCCCACCATCCTGTCTTCCCCTCTTCTCTTCCTTCTTTTGTACCTATCTCATCCACGGTGTGCCTAAACCAACTTTAAATGCAAGGTCATAGCACATACAATTTTTCTGCTGGATTCGATTTAGGGGCTCAAAAATAGTGTGCAAAAAAATTTGAGCCAACTCCCCCGAGCCGTTTTTGAAAAAAGTGTTTT
Source organism: Andricus quercusramuli (assembly GCA_932178445.1). Lineage (NCBI taxonomy): Eukaryota > Metazoa > Arthropoda > Insecta > Hymenoptera > Cynipidae > Andricus > Andricus quercusramuli. The sequence goes on from CAKNXH010059476.1 coordinate 71,512, forward strand.
TTATGTTTTAAAAATAAAAATTTTCAAAAAAATGTGATGCATTTCCATTTTTTTCACTTTATTTAACGAAATATGATAAATATAATATCAGTCCATATCAATACTGAAACAAAAAATAATTTATTTTTACACATGTCGGGCATTGTAGTCTTGTACAGCTTTTAGTAAGTTGCTTGGGTAATGAGGGTGTGTGCTCGAAACTTTATATTTAGCCCAGGTCGTTTTAAAATCCGAATCAACAGATTCCATGGCTTGTTCACTGTAAAATTCAAGGCCTTTTCCCACTTCACGACAAAAATCAGGGACAAAAAAAATCGCGTGAACTTTAGGTGTATTTGAAATTTCCAAATCACTGTAACTTCGCTTAAACTCAGATATACAATCCACGTATTTCGGGTGTAATGTTGAAGAAAA
>CAKNXH010059476.1:76925-91020 GCA_932178445.1 Andricus quercusramuli
ACCAAGTCAATCTCCTTTCAATGTCACTTAGTCTCTTCTTCAATTTTTCATTCTCATTTTGCACGATCTTATTACTACCTTTTCCTATTTCCACCTCCTCTGTTTCTTTCCCCATATGCTCATTCCTCATTTTTAAGTTGTTTACCCGTTCTTCCAAATGTTTTATCTCACAATTTCTCTTTTCGTTATCCTCGTTCTGTCTATTCACTATGCTCTCTAGTTTACTCCATACCTTTTCCTTCTCCTCTTTACAGAGTTTATCCCACTCTTCCCACTTTTCTCTTACTTTTCTCACTTCCCCCCTTACATCATTTCCCTGCCTATTCATGTCCCTATGCATCTCATCCAGTCTCTTCCTTGTTTCCTCTCTAAACCCTTTTATGAGAGCCTCTAGTTCTTCTAACATCCCTCCATCCCCCTATCTTTTTCTGTTGTTTTCCGTTTAGTGAGTTTAGTCCTAAATTTCTTGCTTTCCTTGTCCGTTTCTAATTCATTGTTCCCTTCCGCTCTTTTTCTTTTTTCTTCCCCCTCACTACTGGTCACGCTCACTTTTTTTCGCTATTCGTCTAAACTGCTATTCGAGCCCGTGCTGTCTAGCTTGTTAAGGCGCTGTAGGTTAGAGGGCGTCCCTCCTTTATGGCCCGTACCTGAATCCCTTCTCTCTACCGTCCCCACCCTGGTCGGCGTCTCTAACGTCTCTTCACCGCTACTGTCATCTTCCCCCTTCTCCCCCACTAACCGAGCTCGCAACCTCGTCACCTCTTGTTGTCTCTCTTACCTGCCCTCTGGCGCCCGTTTGTGGACTTCTTACCGTCGGCATCCTGGTATCCTACCTTGACCACTGTTCCGCGACGTTTCCCGCTCTTTACTCGCCTACCTCTTACCCCCCTTGCCTGGCAACTATTTTTCACTCCTAACCTCAAAAATGTTGTACGCTCCAATTTCCTTTTCTCACAACTCACTTTCACCCTTTACACCCTTGCCTTCACTCACCCTTCTTCCTTGACACCTGATCTCCGCACTCACTGCCCTTTCTGCTTCCACACACGCTGATTCCCTTCACCAAAGCAAAAAAAAAACCAACACTTGACACAAAAGAGATTTCTCACGATCGGTACCGAAAACGGAAGCCCTAAAAACTTTTTTTTATATTTTCAATTAACTGCAAATTCTAGATATTAGACTTTTATGTGATAAAAAATAATTATGTTATTTAATTATCAATTATTTATTATCAAAATAGACGCTCTGCCTAGAAACCAGTCGATCCGAGCATCACATCCCAGTCTAGCCACTGGACAGTTAGCCTGTGGCGTGCCAGTGTCGACTAGTACCAAGAAATTTTTCACACGGGGGGTGGTCACAGGGCACGATGAAATCACGACAGCCCGGCGAAACTCTCCTGTGTCTTGAGGACATGAAGCGAACCAAGGATGACAGCTTTCTGCATCCATCTCGCAAGTGCCTTGGTATTTTTTTCGCACGCAGGTATGGCTTTAAGGCTAGGAACCAGTTATAGTTTCGCACCTCCGAGAGCACCGATCACAAGGACAATTACTTGTACCGAATATTTGGGGTAGAGTCGTCGCAGCTTCCTTTTAAGGTCTTGATTCTCTTCAAGGTCTTGATTCTAAGGTCTCTCCTCCTTTTTCTTCTCCTTGGCAGTGATGTCATAGTCGGTCGGAGCCGAGAATTCGATCAGCAGGCAGCAAGTTTTATAATGTAATTCAGTGGTCTGATAAGAGCAGTATGTCTAATTTGACATATTGGGCAAAGCCTGATTTTTACCCCTACCATCCACAGAAGGGATGTCCACAGAAAGAGCAAAAAACTCAAATCCCAAAAACCGCCTTATGTAGAGAGGGAACGAGCGTGCTAGGAAAAACACGGAGAAAAGCTCGGAGAAAGGGAAGATAAGCGAGTCAGGGAACTATCCACGATGAACTGCGAGTCAGGGAACTATCTATGATGGGTCTGGTGCATATTTAGGGTACTGCAGGGCATTGAAATTGCATGTAGGTGAACATCTAGTTGCAAGTGTGCGTGCGACCCCGAAAAGCAATTTCTCCAATCGTGGTAACTTCACCTTGTTTCGAGCATTCAAAAAGAAAAAAAATGCGATTACGAATATGTTTGTCTCTTTGAATCGGATGGGCTCAAGTTCTATCGAGCCGTAAAATAACTTTGCAAAAAAAATTAATTCTTTTGTTTAAATATGTGCGAGTTAAAATATTGGCTCACTGAAATTGGGTGCATGGAAAAAATGGGAATGTAGGCTAGGTTGTCCGAAATTTGGTGAATGTAGAACAAATGATTTTAGTGAGTCTAGATAATTCGTAAATTATTGCAAATAATCAGTGACCGGCCCCGATTAACTCTCTCTCGTTTTTCTTCATTCTGCAGGATTCTGTAGAAGTCTTGGAATTCCATTAAAATATTTTAAATTCTTCTAAACATTTTTAGGATTCCCGTTGAATTATTGTAAATTCCTTCAAGTCTTTTGAATTCTGCAGAATTCTCTCGATTCGTTAGACTTCACATGTTGTCTTTTGAATTTTTAAAAAGATTTTAAAGAATTCTCTTCTATTCCTTTATTCTCTCTATTTTTAATTTTATGAATTCATTAACTTTGGTTGATGGTAAATTGCTACTGAATCAAGATGTACTCGTCTTTCTAATCCGCAGAATTCTAAGAAATCGAGAGCATTTTGCAGAAATTAAAAGACTTGATGGAATTCTCAATAATTCAACGTGAGTTCTAAAGATTTAAGAGGACATTAGGATATGAAGTTTACAGAAAACCCACGCATACAAACAGATACCTGCATGCCTCCTCCCACCACCACCCATCTGAAAAGCAATCGGTCATCAATTCCCTTGTATATAGAGCTGTGTCCATAACAGATAAAGATAACTTACAAAAGGAATTACAAAATGTTAAACAAATCCTAATACAAAACGCTTACACAAACAAACAAATTAATAAAGCAATAAGAAAATACACTCAAGAAGATAAGTCAAAATACACTCAAGAAGATAAGTCAACACAACCTACTAAAGAAAGAGAGAGAAAAACGACCACCATCCTACCCTACATTCAAGGTATCAGAGAACAAATGGGAAGAATTCTCAACAAACACAATATCCCAACTATATTTAAGTCACCTGCAAAAATAGGACAACTTCTAAACATACCTAAAGATAAAAAGGAACCTTTCAGTGATCCGGGAGTATATAAAATCACTCGTTCTTGTGGCAAACTCTATATTGGAGAAACCGGGAGGGCGGTAAGTCAACGTGTATAAGAACAACATAACCTGAAACTTCAGTTTCAGGTCAGCCCTGAAGAAGTGAACTGCAATGTTCACGAAACGTCGACCACATTCATAGTTTCGCACACGACTGAAACCCGAAAAATTTTTTATTTAAATTTATTATAATGAATCATCGTGAAAGTATTAAATCTATTATTAATACTGAGGAATATTTTATTAAAATGTTTATATTTACGAAGTTATGCGCATTTTTCATTCTTTTTCCCATTTTTCCTTTCACCTGTTATATTTTTAGCAATTCAAAAGAAGGTGTTCTCAAAATTAGTACAACAATAGTGTAATACTTTTGTAACAAATTGGCGTCAGCTACTTACAGGTAAAATAATAACTTATTCTCCTATAAAAAATAATAAACAGAGTCACGTTCTTAGCTTCTAATTGTCGTAGGAGGGTGTAATAAAGTTAAATATTATTCTAAAACATTAAGTAACAAAATCGCTTTACTTTCACATTTACATTATTTATTGTTGTTAAAGTTTATACTTTTTCCGCTGGAATGTATTCGATCTTTATTACCGTGATGAAAGTCAATTTTCCGGACACAGCATGCGGTCGTCTCACATTTTTCGATGGCCATTGTCGTAGGGACGTAGGCGTAGACGGTTACACTGCTTGAGAAACCGCATGCTGCGTCCGGAAAATTGTCTTTCGTCACGGCAATGAAGATCGAATACATTCCAAGGGATTTTCAAGCTTTTCCGAGTCACAGCAATGAACCATAAAAATTGGCACCTTTGCCAGATCGCCACAGCTCACCTCTTCCACTCAGTCCCTTAAGGCACGCATTTTTACGTTCATCATTGTAAGTCGAACCTGTCAGGTGAAAATTACCCTTTTTCCTATCATTACACCATTTATGTCATGGGCTTACGGTCTATAAGGTTGTTACAGCTCCAAAAAAAAGGTCATCTCATCGGGTAAGTTTTGGACGTAGCCTTGAAAACGTTACACAGTTACACAAAACTAAGGTCAAAAACGGTTTTGGAGGCCATTGTATTCTATGTATTCTGAGCGCACTAAATCCAAATTTGAGATGAAAATAGCACGCTCATCCAGTAAATTTTGGACATAACCTCAAAAAACATTATTTGTGACTAAATGATGGAAAAACTTGGTATCATTGTGGTTTACAGATCGCTAAATTCATTAATACAGTCAGATTAGTTATATGACTAAAAAGTTTGTAACATAACCTCAAAACAAAATTGTTTGAGCAGTCATTCATAGGCCAGCATCGTATTTTCATGGATTTTGAGGCGCTGAACTCAGTTTTTTAAGTCAGATCAGCATAATAACGAACAAATCTCAGACATTAAATTTAAAAACATACCGCATTATATCGGTCTTTTCTTTAGAGAAAAAAATAAATTATTATTTACAGGTTACTTCTAATGGAAAGCCAAAGATTATCGAAAGATTTGACTGCAGTGGAGCTGGAGATGTTGACACTAGCACAGTTGTACAAGCCACAGATGGATGCATTACAGGTCTAACTGGCCGAAAATTAAAAGTAAGTTTTCAGATCGACCTCTTTAAATTCACCCAGAAACCTATTCCCTGAGAACGGTATTAAAATCCGAACCCAAAAGAACAAATATCAAGTTCTATGGCTTAATGTCTCTGTTTGTTAAATTTTTTTAAGAAGGAAATTAGAAACACAATATCATCAAGTCAATCTGTGCAAAAATTCTATTTTTGAACAAAAAAACTCAGAAACATTATGAATCTAAAGATCAGTTATTTTGAAAAAACATATTCGAAAAGCTCAATATATGCAAAAAGAATTGCGTAGAATGACTTCAAAATATGTTTCCAAACAACGTTTTAATCGGCTCATTAGAGACAAGTATATAACTAGAGGAAAAAAGAGGGAGAGAATTGGAAAAAAGACAACCAAGCCATCCTCACTCTCATTTCCTCTCTCTTTCTCCGTCTTTTTTATACTACTTTTGGGACCAACATGTTTCGAGATCATTTATATCTCCTCATCAGGGTATAATTTTATAGTCTGACGATTTCTGGAGATGTGCTGATTCACATCCTATCAAGTAGCTCATCGGCTAGGATTTTTTAGAGGTGCTGAGCATCAAATTTACGTAAAAAGTGAGATTTTTGTAGTTTTCGATTTTTTTTCTTCAAATATTAGTTCTAGAGCAGTGCACACCAGAATGGAGCCATTGGCTGCCAGTGGCAGTCAAAAGACTAGGTGAAACAGTCCCTAGTTCTTCACGGAAAATTAAAATTTGCAATGAAATGTATTGTAAATTCGAGTAAAAAGAATTCAGACCCTCAGCATGAACGATTCGCTGTAATAAAAATGTTAACTAATACAAAGGACAAAAACTCACATTTGGACTGCGAAAATTCTGGAAACTTCCGAATACAATAGGGAGATATATAATAGAAAGTTAATAAAATAGCAATATATATATTATGTGGAATTATGTGGAATAATTTTTTGTTTATTTGCAATAAGCATACAGCTGAACTGTGCAATGTTGGTCACTTTAGTTTAAACGGAGCATGGACTTGGCAAATGTTTTATTTATGCTGTCAGATTTAGTCATTTTTTGATATTAGGGTTTCTATTATTGTATTGTATGCATAATTACTGAAAGTGAACATGTATAAAACAGCAATAATTACACTGGCCGACAAAATCTAAACCCAAAGACCGGACTATGTAACCCCGAAGGATTTTGGTGTCCTAAAAACGAATCCTTTTTCTAAATTTTTCCTGTAGATCAGGTTTTTGAGACATCCAAACCTAAATGTGCAAAAATGGCTATTTTCAGCCATATTTGAGGCAATATAACAGGATCAGATTTTTTTTTCTAAAAACTGCTAACGCCATCGTTTAGTACACATCTTTATCTTCCATTTCCATTTTTGATCATCCCGAACTGATTTTTGTTCTCCGAGATATCGCACATTAACCATTTCAGTTCTCTTCGCCTTGCATTGTTACACAATGCAAGGCTTGTGTTCGAAGGGTAATCCTTTTATTAGGTGTCCAAGAATGGAATGACATAAAGCCTAATCCCTTTTATATTTCCCAGGTCATTTATATTATTTATTTATATTCATGCATATATTTAGCGTGGTATGGCCGTTGGCCATACCACGCTGAAAAACCAGTTCTCGTTAGATCACTGAAGTTAAGCAGTGTTGGGCGCGTTTAGTACTTGGATGGGTGACCATTCGGGAATACTACTGCGTGTTGTTGGCTGGTCGTGGTTGTGGTGAGCCCAAACTTGTATTTATTTACTACAAGAAACTATCCACCTAGAAACACTACCCGAATCGGGTAGTGTCACGCCTACCCCGAAAGGGAAATGGCTTAATGGTATACATACATACATTTATGCATATTCTATTTTTACTTATAATTAATTAATAATATTTATATATTGAATGACTCTGAAGGTGAATCTGAAAATTTTGTCCGTTTTGACGTATCTCCTTCTCTTTACAAGATACATTATATTTGATATCATTTAAAATTTTTTAGAAAAATTTTTTGGTATCTGAAATCGTCGAAACCCGTAGATTCTGAATTTCTAACTTTTGAATCTGTATATGCAACATTGAAAAAAGAATTCTTTTCAATTTTTAATTCTTTTGGGTTGCCTACCTGTGGTCCTAGCCGATGAGCTACCTGATGGGATGTGAATTAGCATATCTTCAGAAATCGTCAGACTCGTCAGGAATGGTCAGGATGTTCAGGAATCGTCAGAACTTCTGACAATACCAATACCTGAATTTTCAATTGAATTATTTTTAAATTAACCAATTTTGTTTTAAAATACTACAGAATCATTTTTAATTGTATCAGATTCCTACCACCTGGAGTAATCCATCTGGAGATTATCATATAGGAATCAAAAATGCGTATTCACTCTATCCTAGTAAATTGCGAGAAAGAGTGGAAGCGAGTCGAAAAAGACGCCTGTGGGATGATGGGCACAAAACAGCTTTGGCGGAAGCAACGAGGCAGCTACAGGTAAGTTTCCCAGATTAAGAAAAGATCTAAAAAATCCTAACTTCTTCAACTGAACTATTAAATTTTGTCGAAATACGCTGAAATGACTTAAAAATTTCTGAGAGCTGGTTTTGTGTTCAATATATTACAGAATGACATTGCATTTTCGTACTTAGGTCAATAGCTAATTTACAATTGAGCCGTTCTCTGCAAGAAAAACTTTAGTCGGAAAAGTGCAAATGGAGAAAATGTCAAAAGAAAAAGAAATTTAGTATTTATTCTAAGGTGTTATGAGTAAATGTGATAGGTTTTTTAATTTTTTTTTTTTTTAATAATATCATACTCATGGTCTAGCCGAAAAATGTTCAATTTTCGGTCAACTCGTGCATACCAGCTCCACGGCCATCTTGGTTACCATTCAACACGGCCGCCAGCTATAAATTTATTCAATATGGTGATGTAGCTGGTTTCGTTGCTGAATGGCTGCAATTTTTTTCACTTGCGCGTGGCTAGACCTGGTGTGAATTGGATTATTATATCATCACTCGATAAAATGGGACAAAAAAATGAAAGTTTACTGGTTCAAATAGGTTTTTATAAACATTTACGTGAGGAGAGTTAAAAGTTATTTTTGCGGAGAATACTTATTAGAGACTATTATTATTACATTTTCCTAAGAAAGTGAAGAATTTCGCAAAAGTAATAAATAGCCAAATACAGTGAAACCTGGATTTAAAGCCCCTGGATTGTGCTCTTTCGAGAATTGACCCCGCGCAGTGGGGATGGGTGAGAGGACCTGCGGGGGGTGGCTGGTGTTCAGTCAGGTATGACAAAACAGAGAGAGAGAGAGAGAGAAACAGGAGACAAAACAAGAGAGACAAAATAGTTTGGAGTCCCTTGATTTAGGCTCACTGTCAGCCCCAAAATTGACGTTAAATCCAGGTTTCACTGTAATTATTGTATCGTTAGTTACCATGGTCGTTAGAACGTTTATTGGGGCCCTAAGCCCCAGTTGAATCCCCAATAAAATCAGAGGTAACTGTACTGTGAGGCTGGTCAGAATTATTGAACACAGATTTGAAACAATAAAAATGGTATCCAAAATTTGAATTAATTGTTAAAAATAATTTATTTAAACAAATACTCTAGTAAATCAGTTTGTTGTTTATCCATGGGCCTTAATAGATTACAAAATGGTTTAAAACTTGATAAATTGTTCATAATTTTTTAATTTATGGCTATTTTTTGCTACTATTGTCGACGCAAAAATTATAGGCATCTGCCTTTGAAGCTTAGCAACCCAGCCAAAAAAAATGCTAGAGTAATAAGTAAATAGTGATTTGAAAGCTGAAAGTGTTCCACGTAAATGAGCTTGAAGATGCTAATGTAAAAAAAATGTTGTGCTTTGCAAACTGAAAGATGTAAAAAAAAGTAAGGAATTTCGGGCACATTTAAGAAGAGTCAAGTTTAGAGCATTATTTCTTATACAAGAGGCAATGGGAAAAATTTGAAAAAATTCATGAATGTGAGAAAAACATTTGTGGACAAATTGCAGTTGTCAAATCTGCGAAATAATAGAAATTGTTGCTTAAAATTACAAAAATGTACAATTATACTATTCACAGTTGTAATGAAAATATTAAAGCAATTCAAACTCTAAACTGTAACGGATAGGCTCTGTAATTATTTACAATCTCCCGGAAGGATGTGAGTGTTTTATTTTTGGTTAAAATCGCGATATTTTCGGACATTTTTTTTATTGGAAAGTAAGTGTTGGGTACCAGGGGGGGTACATCTTTTTTGCTGCCAGTCAGAATAGGCGTCAGTGTGAAACAGTGTGCACGGGTCAAAGAAAGAAACCAGCGGCCGGCAGCAAAAATAGGCACCCCCGCTGCTTTCTGACACTTGCGTTCCAAGCATATCTGTTACAATTTGGAGTTTGAATCGCTTTAATATCTTCATTACAACTGAACATAGTATAGTTGTACATTTTTGTGATTTCAAGCAACAATTTTTACTATTTCTCAAATTTGTCCACTACAATTCGTTCAAAAATGTTTTCCTCATATTCATGAATTTTTTCAAATTTTTCCTATTGCCTCTTGTATAAGAAATGATGCTCTAAACTTGACTCATCTTAAACGTGCCCGAAATTCCTTACTTTTTTTTACATTTATCAGTCGGCAAAGCACAACAATTTTTTTACATTACCGTCTTCAAGCTCGTGGAACGTGGAACATTTGTCAGCTTTCAAATGGCTATTTACTTATCACTCTCGAATTTTTTTGGCTGAGCTGCTAAGCTTCAAAAGCAGATGCCTATAATTTTTGCGCTGATAGTAAATACCATGCTAGTAATAAATCAGAACGGTTTTAATGAAAAATTATTTTTGTCTACAAGAAACTCATACATATGAGTATTTGCTTCAATAAATTGTCTATACAATTTTTAGTATAATTTTTATGTTCTTGAAGTCTATGTTCATTAATTATGATCAACAGTGAGTTCATGTAAGTAATTTCTTCAAAGATGAAAAAAGGTATTCTTGAAATGGTTAATAGCGTCCAACCATGCCCGGCGCACTCTTACAAAATTTACCAAAAATCTCGAAGTTAAAAAAAAACAAAACCCGTAGGGACATGCATTTTAGAGGTTGAGAATTCGTAAAGCCGTTCTCCGTAAGAACAACTTAAACGGCTTAAATTGTTCTTGCAGATAACGTCTCAATTGGAATTTCAGACCATGTGGTCCAAAGATAGCAGTAGTGTGAATCGAGAGTACTTGGTATCACATATAAAATGAATTGGGGCGGTCATTTCACAACAGTCACAGCTAGCTGTAACTAATTCTATCTTTGTAGTTGGCAGTTTGATTCGGCGAAGACATTGACTCTATTATGTAAAGTGCTAATGAGAACTTTTTTTCAATACAGGCACACACACAGGAGCAAAGCCGTGCTAAAAGCACCATGTAGTCAGCACACGTTTCTGGGTTCATTTTTCGGCAAAGTTCAAAATGCAATGCTCAAAACAATTTCCTAACAATCTCTTAACTGGGGTAAATTATTTCGGTTTTATAATTTTTGTTATTTTTCCTCTCCAGTCGTAAAATATTTGAACTGTCCAGTAACTTTGTCGTTTTTGAAAAAATTTAAAATTACATGATAGAATCTTATTTAAAGAACAGGGTGACACTGAAATGTAGCAAAGTAAAATAACAATTAAGCTTATTTTAGATCCGACGGGCACTTTTAACCTAACGTTGAAAGGTTAACATTCAATTGTATTAATTAGAGTTATAAATTAAGCAAGACAATTTTTTCTAAGATTATTTAAAGATTTTCATTAAGTACCATTGAAATGTTAAAATTACTAAAATGGATGGCAATAGTAGATAAAAAGTTTTTGATAAAAAAAGACGATATTCTTTTCACATGTTTTTCAATTTGGGAGTTATAAAATATAGAAAAAAGCATATGAAACAAGAGTTTAAAATAAGTCGTTAATTTATCATTTGAAACTAAATTTTTCTTAAGGTATATTATGAGCACGAAAAAATAGGTCTCTGGGGAAAAAATTAATTATACTTTCAAAAAATGCAATATTACTGTCAGTAAAATTATAAAACGAAAAAGCACTTTTACTTGAATTAAATTAAGGGCCTTGGGGCATCGGGGCTTAAGTGTCAAATTACGGAAATGCGTTTTATTATCTTACACTAATTATTCTGACCTAACTCACGTCTCTGTAGAAAATTATGGTCCAAATGTTTTCTTTCTTATAACGCTTCTTTCACGATTCAATAAAGCTAAGTAATAACTCAAAGGTAAATTCTTGTTTTATTTTTAAATTTAAATGTGTTACAGTTAGACATTATTTTATGTCTTCTGTAAAATTCGGGTTTTGGCACTTACGCCCCCTTGGCCCGGAATCTTTCAAATAGAAACCGAAAGATTTCCATTGTAAAATTTTTGGATGGACGTCCTATTAACATAATCAAAAATTCGAATCTACTTAATTCATTTCTGGGTTTTTAGTTATTAACAACAGTATACGGAAAATTGTAACATTTTTCAACACATTTGCTTGGATTGTTGCTTCCGGTTGACTCATAGTTGAAGAGTGTATAGCACTTATTTATAGAGCATAAAATAAATTTAAAGATGACACCCAAGAAAACCCTTTGTCTCCAATAGTTCACTCGGATTTTTACTGTTAGGTTCTTGAAATTCAAAGTGACGAAAAACATTTCTGGTACATATTAAAAATTCAAAAATTGTGGAGGAGTGTGGAAAACTTTTTTATTATAATAATATTCTCTGAACAAAATATCCGTTAAGTTCGAGTTTGCTGAATCATTTATTTAGATGATTCAGTTATTACTAACCTAACCGGGAGTACCCATTCAAAGAAAAAAATTTCTCAGATTTAAAATAATTTAGTTACTTTTATGACAAATTCCTAATATTTTTTGTTCATTCTTGCAGTTACCACAATAATCAGAAAAAATTTGGTTCAACCATATACCAAGCATTTTTGTTTAATTCTGTAAGGCTGTGTCAGACATGTCAGTTTAGAAATAATATTATTTATTTTGTCTATTGTTTTTTTTTATTCAAAATAAAAACACATTAATTATTAATAAAGGCGTTTAAAAGCGTATATAGGGAGAGTGGCTATCAGTTGATCGAATAATTTTGAATGGCGTAATTGGGCATAAATTTTATGTAATTCATGACCAGGATGAGTCGATAATAAAAGATGTTAGATATCAAAACCTGTTTGGCACAGAAAAGTTTAATTTTGGGTCGCTTATGACGTGTGTAAATTTTCAGATGTATCGATGAGTATCCTAAGGTTTCGCGGAGCCACAATAAGTTGAATAACTTTATTATTCTTAGAATTTCGAAGAAATCATTATATATATATTTCTTGCAGTCTGCGTATTATGTAACGATTTAAAATTTCCGAAATTGTTGGTTTTCACAAAAATGTAGTGAACATCAAAATTCGAAAACAAAATAATCGATCGTTTTTTAATTCGCTCCTAAAAACATTTGATTGTGTTGGTAATTGTCATATTCCGTGATTTCCAACATTTCCGATATTTACACATCACTAGATCGTCATGAGCGCGCTCGAAGCGTGCGCCTATGTGAATTTTTCTTGTATAAATGTTGAAAGTTAATAACGAAGAATCTTCTAAAGGGGAATGTCATTACAAAATACATTATTTTCCTTAGAACGCATCCTTTAAAAAATAATTGATAACAAGCTTGTAGCTCTTTTTTGAGTGAATAACTTTTGTCTGATTATTTTTTTCGTAGCTTGTGTCGTTTGTCCAAAAATTAAATTTTTGTTTTCAATGCTGTTTTTTACGAAATTAAACAAAATGGACGCCTCCGATTTAAAAGTGATTATCAAAAAATGTGTGGATCTTTTCTTAAAAGCACAATTTTCGTTTTCTCATCTTTTTCGTATCTTATATAGTTTGACCGGAAAATGGAATTTTTTATTTTTCATTATTTTTCGTGTGCGATCAAAGTTTGAATTTTCCATTTTTCACGAAAATTCAAAAAGATGTTATAACAATCTTGTAGGGTGTTCGTTGTTTATTATTTCAGAGATTTTTTCATAACTTGTATATATTTAATAAAATCAATCAAATTTTTCATAAAATTTTTTTACAATATTTTGAAATAGAAAAAAATTGCTTATAGAATCTTCGAGAGTATGTTTTGATAATTGTGTTAATTATCAATTTTCTTAGCAATCACAATAAACCCTTTTCATTATTATGAAATATTTCGTACTTTTGTTAAAACTTCTCAATATATCTTAAAATTATTTACAAATGAAATTGTTTTTAAATAAAAGAATTAAAATTGTAACGTTCAAATTGTAGCTATTTTGATTTTGTAATTATTCTAACACCATTTAAAATTCATGAAAATCTTTTAAATTAAATTTCAAAATATTCAAAAATCTGCATTTTGTTTTAGACTATTTGCAATATTGATACATTTTTTATTATTTTAGAAATTTTTCCATAACTTGCACATATTTAATAAAATCAAATTTTTCATGAAATTTTTTTACAATATTTTGAAATAGAAAAAAATGGCTTATAAAATCTTCGACAGTATGTTTTGATAATTGTGTTAATTATCAATTTTCTTAGGAATCATAATAAACACTTTTCGGTATTATGAAATATTTCGTACTTCTTAAAATGGTAATTTTGTTAAAACTTCTCAATATATCTTAACGTTTTTTTACAAATGAAATTGTTTTTAAATAAAAGAAATTAAATTATCACGTTGAAATTGAAGATATTTTGATTTTGACATTATTTTATGATCGTGTAAAATTCATAAAAATGTTTTGAATTACATTTCGAAATGTTCAAAAATCTACATTTTGTTTTAGACTTCTTGAAATATTTATAAATTTTTTATTATTTTAGAAACTTTTTCATAACTTGTATATATTTAATGAAATCAATCAAATTTTTCATAGAATTTTTTTACAATATTTTTAAATAGAAAAAAAATTGCTTATAGAATCTTCCAGAGTATGTTTTGATAATTGTGTTGATTATCAATTTTCTTAGCAATCGCAATAAACCCTTTTCAGTATTATAAAATATTTCGTACTTTTGTTAAAACTTCTCAATATATCTTAAAGTTTTTTTACAAATGAAATTGTTTTTAAATAAAAGAATTAAAATTTTAACGTTCAAATTGTAGCTATTTTGATTTTGTAATTATTCTAATACC